>NJDD01000460.1:81093-135821 GCA_002245505.1 Calephelis nemesis
ATTTACTGCTGCTTTTAGGTGTTTCAATAAACCGGCCCGCCTCAAGATTAATAATAATCAACTGGCCCGCCACTAGATTTTTTTTAACTTACCGGCCCGTGGTCAAAAGAATTTGCCCACCCCTATTTTATCTTGTGGGACTTACACCCGTATTAAACAAGCTTACTTGGCTAAGTAATGAAAAAACTCTATATGAAGTACTTAGTTCAAAATCAGTTTTAAGTGTTGTTCGTGAATTAGATGGCTTAATATAATAAAGGCATAGCTGAATGGCGTACTTCGCAGAGCGCTATTCCATTACTTAGATAAGTACGCTTCTTGAATACGGGTGTTAGTGTCTTCGGATAGTCGAAGTTGCGCCTCTGCCTACCTATTCAGGGATATGTGCGTAAAGATACTTGATACTTACAATTTTAGTTATTTTTATTTTCTCGTAATTCTGATAAATTTTCACAAGTTTAACTATTAATTACGTCACCGTCAGTTAGAGACTAAAATTACGACTAACATTACTTCAAACGGAGCACAAATATTTTGTGTTGCCTTTGTGTTTGTTGAAGCTAAGACAATTACTTCAAAACGGTTTCATAGTGAAGAAGCCTTGACACTTAAAATGTCTGACCCATTGAAGCTTCATTTGTATTCTAAAATAAGAGTAGAATTTCTATTGAAATATATTTGGCACAGGCCATAGGGATTCAAAGTTGTTGTTAATTATTACTGTAGGGTTTTAGGCTCTCGTAAATAATGCAAGCTTACGGTCTCACATTCAAGGACCGACACAATTCTACTTCACTATTTGTGCTTCACGTTTCCCTTTGTAGATTTTGAAAGCCACGTAGTCGTTTAAGATATGATATGTTTACTTTGAAAGATGTTTGCTTCCTTTCAGGCTATTATTAAACGCAAAGACTAAACTGCGTTAGATCATTTTAGATATTATGTTTCAAAGTTATGGGCTTCCAAAGTTTCCAAATTCCAAAAGTTGAAAGTTTTAACATTTTTACGCCACATGTGTGTTTTTTTAGACTTAGGTATGTAAATGTGCATTCATAATATCTTCACGCCAAGTTCCTTACAGGAAAGGCAAAATCTCATAATCCTTGCAGATCTGCCTGGCGGGTAATAAGGCGGACCCATATTCGACTCCCTTTTCAAACAAAAAGGCCGGTTTGGAGACTCTTGACACCTCAGATAGCTTCTTCGTCGTGGAATTTCAACCTAGGTCTCCCCAGGTACCTACATTCATCCACATTTGCATTTTATGTCTGCTTTTTTCGTCTATCATTATTTCCACTTAACCGAAACAATGGAGCATGCCCCAAATTTAACCTAGGTACACATTTTAAGTATTTTACTATACTACTATATTCTATAACCATGATTTTATATTTTATAAAAATTCTCACTAATTCAGTCAAGTTACATAGACAATAGACAAGACGGGACCTCAAAACGGATAAAAATTGCCAAACTTATTGTATAAAAAATGTTAGTAATAGATAGAGTTTAAGAACAATACATTTATTGTGATAAATTAATACTAGTGATAAATTTCTAGCAAAAAAGGTATGTGTGCGATTCACACACGATAGAAGTGAAACTTCAGTAAATCGACAAATAAAATGAGATGAATATATATTTGTGTCTCTTACCTGCAAAAGAATGAGACGAATATGTGTTTGTGTCTCTTACCTGTCGTTTTACCGTTGCACCCGTTTTGAAATCACAACGATTCTAAAGAAGTTTCACTTTAATTGTCTCAACTTTAACGTAACCATGCACAATTTAACAAAACTGAATAACACGTATTTGATTCATATAATATGAAACAAATATCTTGCCGTCTATTGACTAACCCCTTTTTGTTTATTTACCAAAATAACACAATTTCCTACTTCATTGAGCAATTATAGGTACAAGTACTTCGGTTGGAATACGTTTATGAAAACCGTTCACGCAACTTACCAACCAACCAACCAATTAACCAATTCCGAAAAAGGAGGAGGTTTCCAATTTTATTGGATGTTCTTTTTTAATATCATTGTTACACGGTTACTCGGTCAATAATAAACTGATTTGGGTAGTTCTTTTTTTTTTAAAAAAAACCCTATAATAATTTTATAGTGATGATTTTAATTTTATTTAATAAAAAAAAATATAAATTATTGAATACAACTCAAGACTATGTATACAGGGTTACTTTGAAAGAACCTTCCAAATTCAAATATAAGGCTTATATAATAAGTAAAGGCTCAAATAGTAATGCGTTTAAAATATTATTATTAAATTGTTATATTTACTTCTACAAATATTCATGTAAAACAGTCTGCAAAGATGCTTCTTTTGTAGTCACGCTGTGTTCTTCTTCTTCTTTTATAAATATGACTTTCGATCGTATTTCACGTCTACTTTGCCAATGTCAAGTTAATTAATTCTTATAAGTCACTAAAAATTTACAAAGTCATGTCATGTCAGGGTCTTAAGTAAAGTTTGTTACTCAAGCTCATCTAGTGAGATTTGACAGCAGCGAGGAAAACGCTATGTTATCCCTAGTCGTGTTGTCACTAGCCCGCGAATGCGACTACGGTCATTGGGAACCAGTTTTATGCTTTGTTTACGTTTTAACCATGCATCTTGTATTTTGCTTGGGATAGAAATTATAAATGTTGTTTTTTTTTATTTTATTTTTAATCACTCTATGAAGTATCGATCGAAAGTGTTTTCGATTCCGAATCGTTTCTCAAAATTGGGCTTGTACTCTAAATTTTTCTGTATGTATGTAGGACATAAATTTTGTCAACACGCTACTAGTGTTTTCTATCGGTAGTATTAGGTATCTTTCGAAAAATCAATCTTCAAGCCTCAACGTATTAAGTAACTAATAAAGTAGTTGGTATCGGCTTTTGCTGTTTTTATTTATGAAGATAGGTTCAAACTTAATTTTAAATTTTATGTCATCTAAGTTAATATTTTAATGTACAATAGTGCGATCCTAATTGTACGTTATGTAACTAACTAGAAAAACATACTTAAAATTGTTTTATCAAGTAAAAAGATAAGAAATCACTCAAAAAACATTCAGCGGTAATAGAAACTTCCTACTTTTTTAAAAAGTGGTTTCGAAATTAGCGTTTTTCTCAAAATACGCGAGATTCAACGCGCTCGCTTTTCTTTTCTAGTTTGATTTCGTAGCCGTAGCCGTAGCTCTCGCACAAGTAGCTCATAATCTACGCTGTAGCACCGAGGTCGTAGCTACGAAGCTACGAGAATTATACAACCAAACCACACTATGCTACACAAATTTATTTAATGTTTCCCAGTTTAAATATTATATTATATTAATATGGAACATTACAAATACGTAAATTTTTACACTTGTATGTGTGTCTAAAACTAACTTGTGATCAGCGGTGACTACTTTTCAACGGGTTCATTCGCTCATAAGTCTGTTTAAACTATAAAAGAAAATAATAAAAAATTGCGAACTTCGACAGCAAAAACATTATCACAGCATCATTTTAACGATTATGATCTATTTTTTGATGTGGAATTCCTGGATAACTGATTCCTTAGAGGTTTTGCTGAAAAAGATTTTTAAAGAAATAGGAATTCGTATGTATACCAGATCTCTGTATGATTTCTTTTTTTCATTTGGTGAATTCGAGTAGAAAAAATAAAATTAAAATATAAACGCTTGCTTGTAAACTAACTTTTTCAAGTCCAAAAACCTTTTCATTTGTTAAAAAAAGAATAAATACATAAAGCAGATCCAAAGTTATGAGGTACATAATATGTACAACAAACATAAATACTGTGGAGGGTGTGGAGTATTTAAAGAAGTTGCCTTTAGCGGAGTAAAGCAGAAAGTATTAAAATTAAAACACCCGACTGCTAAAAATCTAAATATAATTTTTGAGACGAAAAGGAAAACAATATTACCTATTTTCTAGTATTAAAAATACAAGAAATCTATCGAAATTAAAAATAATGTGTAAAAAAAAATATGTGTTTTTGACTAAAGATTTGGTTCTAAATCAGGTCTTATTACTAGAAAAAAAATCTCCACCCGTGCGATGCCGGGACGGACTACTAGTATATAAATACAGACATAAAGCTATACTAATATTACAAAAAAGAAAGGTTTGATTTTTTTCTTGATTGTTTGTTTGAAATGAATATGCTCCAAAACTACTAGACCGATTTCAAAAATTCTTCACCTTTAGTATGCTACGTTTTACCTGAGTGGCATAGGCTTTGTTTCATCAAAGTCGGTGCAGTAGAAGCCAAGTTACGCAGGCAAAGCTGCGTGAAACTGCTAGTCTATATTAAGTTAGTACTATAAATTTTTTCGTGACTGAATATTAATTTATGAGACATTACAGAAAAGGATCAGTATTGAATTTGATGCTATCAGTATTGAATCGGAGACGTCCCATGTTTTCTTAACAATGACTGCTTAGATCATCTTATTGAATTAGCTTAGATTTTTTATGGCCTGAATAAAATGTCCGTTTTCGCTAACAAGTATTCATGAATATGATTATACAGAAAGATCCTGTTTAAAAAGAAAGCATTCTTCTCAGTGTTATCCTCCAAACTAGAATGAGGCTGTGAAGAATATAGACGTTTGGACGGTAGGACTAGGTAAGCTGATCATATGATCTAGAATTAAAAGTGATTCTGCAAAATTCGGGTTAGTAACAAAATTTATAACTCGAGAATTAAATGACCAATTTTGAAGATATTTAGTTTTTAGGATTGATTAGAGGCTTGCATAGTAGAATAACTATCAAAAATTGACCTCACAAATATAAAATTTGACACACCCATTACCACCGCGACAGCTCGTCATAAATAAATTACTATCAAGAGTTTTTTTTAAGTACTTATCATTATTTAGCATTTACATATGTTTAATATATATAAATTACGTGTCACGTTGTTTGTCCGCGATGGCCTCCTAAACTATTTAACCGATTTCTATCAAATTTGCACACCGTGTGCAGTTTGAGCCAACTTGAAAGATATGATCGCTTACATCTCAATTAATGATCAAAAAAACTACCATCCGAGCGAAGCCGGAACAGGCAGCTAGTATATAGTATTAAAAACAGTCTCATTCCGATGCATGTCCCTCTGATGCGTAGATCTTTAAAACTACGGAAGCAGTATTTGATGTGTTTTTTAATATATTATGATTCAAAATAAAGGCTTACATGTGTAATAACATAGCAGTTTGTCCACATGTGCGAAGCTGGGGCGGGCTTCGTCTTGAATACTGTCATAAAGAGAAGGGCTTAGTCTTGAATATTGTCATGTCTGTGACACATTTATTTATAATATTACTAGCTGTCCCGGCGAACTTCGTTTCACCCGTTCAGTATGAGAAATAATAAAGAATTATTTTTCCTATTGTCCCTGCAACTTTCCCGGTTTTTCTTTTCGTAGGAACTTTCTCCTGATCATAAGTAATACAATAATAAAAAAAGTTAGCTAAATCGGTCCAGTCGTTTGGAAGTTATGCGCTTACCAACACATTTACCGATTCATTTTTATATTATATAGAAGATAACAATAGGTGTATAATTCAAACTACCTAAGAGCTACTCACAGAGTTAGCTCAATATAAGGTATTTTAGCTCTATAATGAGATAATTGGCAAACCTATCGCCAACTTAAAACGTATTCTATTCAAGGCAACGTGGTTTTTATTACAAAAAAAAACATAAAAACGTACATTTTGAGTTGCCAGAATTGGCAATCGGACCCGAGACTTCATGTAGTCAACGCCAATACTGGACCACCAGACCTCAGACGCCATTTTACTAAACTAAAAAAAAACTGTCAACCTGCAAGATACTAGCGAACCCAAAGTTTGAATTGAAAAAAAAATCTATACTGTATGTTCACGCCCATATCCCCGAAGAGGTATGCAGAGGCACAAACAGGGTACCCACGACTAGCCGAAAACACTAAGTCTCACAATGTGATAATTGGCAAGCCTATCGCCAACCGGGATCTTTTCCAATCCCGACCAAAATTTTTTTTTATAACTTTGGAAAAATTCAATTTTCTTTTAGTTGGCCGACCCGGCATTCGAACCCGAGACCTCATGCAGTAAAGTCCAACACCCGGACCGCTAGACCATAGAGGCGAACTGAATTGATTGAATATTTTTTTCTTTCAGACGCAGACTTAAACTATATTAAATAGAAGCGATAAATAAATACAAAGCCCTAATATTTCTAGCATAGTTCAGACTATACTAAGAATTCTCACGAAAATCACATTAAACCTTGTTTTAATGTCCCATAACATTTAGTCTATAACATTTACGAGATAGAACTCCGAAAGAACATGGTAATGTCATTTACATATATTAATATTAACTCGCAAGTTACCTTAACGTATGCCGGTTCAGGAATAATGTATTCGGTTTAGGTTTAATATTCATCAGGCTATCCTGAAGTTATTCGTTTTGTTTGATATTTTGTAACCTAACAAAATGGATCTTGCAAGGTTACTGACACCTGTCAAAAGGTTACTTTTTTACTTTTGACAGGTGTCAGATTTCAATTTGCTGTGTTGTTTCTTGTTATAAAAAAGTATTTCAATCAGGCAAATTGTTAGATAGAAAGTTTTTGACGTAAAATCTGTATTTGATGAGACACATTTTTTATTAAAAACATATTTTAAAGCAAGCCAATCCATGTGGTAAGAAATTCAGTAAGCCCTTACTTATTCTTGCAGCCATTTTGAAAAAAGCTCCTTTGTGTCCCGTTCTAAAGGGTATAGTGTTGAGGTCTTCCAATAAAACAAATCTTGCTTATCTATCTTGGATATTCGGATAAATAATTAACAATATCAGTAACGGCAATTACTTTGTGACAAAAACAAATAGTTTAAATAATAGTTAAAGTAAATACTTGATTAATCATTACAAACTGGTATTAGTATTGGCCAACCCAATACAATACCAATTATTATACTAAATTTACACTTGATATATTCATGATTGCCAACAATAGTAACCGGTTGACTGACACAATATCTCCGCATTCCGATGTAACTATCATTATTATTATATACATTTTGGGTCTTGCTTATATAACCATCCGCCAAAAAACATAATATGATAATTTAATTAAATAAATCTTAAAGTAAATTATGTTCACATCCGTAACCCAGAAGAGGGAGATGGAGGTATAACCAGGTCACAAGCATTTTCAAGATTTTCAATATACTATAAGGAGGTTAGATAAAATAACGTTGTCTGGGATTGCATGTGTGCCCGGTTAGTGATAGGCTTGCTACCTATCATATTGTGGGACTTAGTTTCTTTGGCAAGTTGTGGGTGCACTGGTGGTGACTTTACCTACCTCTTTGGGGATGTGGGCTTGAAGATACTTGTAAGTATGCTTTTTTTCTTATTAAGATAGGATCTATTTCATAAAATGGTCATAAGCTAATTCGACGAGAAGTGCTCTTTAAATGCACAAGTGTGTATTGAAAGAAATTGAATTTGCCTTTTCAAGCTAAAAATGGATCCTAATCTTGCTTTATCCAAGAATTAATGAGCATCCCGATCTTTTCCCCTTAACAAATCGGTCAGTAGGTTGTAGAGTAAGGACGCTTTTATATCTTTCTTTTCAGACATCGTGAACTTCCTTCCTTATTGCGATAAAGGCAGATATCAAATAAAATATTTACTGAAAAAAGGTCCGAATATTTTCTTAAAGGAAGGCAAACGGTAAAATATTAAACAATGTCCGGCATGGAGAATATAAACATAATATACATCAGTGTTGAGGAACTATAATAGTGAAAATACCTTTTACTTTTTAACAGACTCTGAAAAGGAGGTTATATTTTTGAATCGGATATATTTATTATTTTATGTATGGTAATCAATTATTCTGTTATTTCTATTTTTTTTATATTAAAATGTTTTTTTTTTCTTTAAGAGAGCACTTTCGATGTAGTCTCATTATCACAAAGTCTAGATCTAATGTTTATAACCCAAGTAAATCGAGGAAAATACGTAACGTACGAGAAATAGTACTTATTATATTGTATTTTTTCGTGCTTGGCACTTGATGAAACTCCATTATGTATTTTTTAAATGTATGAAAAAACATGCAATGTTTCACTTCATATACTTTTCTTAACTATGAAATTATATTAGCCAACCAGTTTAGCTTTAACATCATCTTCAGGGCTATGTTAACTTATTTCTAATTAACAGTTAACAACCAAAAAACAAAGTTAGGCGGTTACTTATTGAAGTTGAAGTCGGTTTTTTGCAGTTTTAATGTGCTAAAATTATAATATGAATGAATCTAAATACATACTTTATCTCTTCATAGCGTGATTAAGAAGAAATTGATATAAAAAACCGGCCAAAAGCGAGTCGGACTCACGCACTAAGGGTTCCGTACTATCATCTATCTATTAAAATTTATTTTTGTTGTATGAGAGATCTTCTTTAATATTTAACTTTATTGTTATTTAATTATTTATTCTGAAATTTAAAATACAAGTAAATATTCTGTGAATATTTGAAGCGTCTACCTGTTAACGTTTTTAATATTTATCAAAAAAAAATAGGAAAAAACACGTTTATTATAGGGTATAATATATAATTTAATTAATAGATATTAATATTTTTTTTAATTTTTAATATATGTTGTTTTAGCGGCAACGGAAATACATAATTACTGATTTTTGTCTAGCTATTACGGTTTATGATATACAGCCTGGAGACAGACATACAGACTAACAGACAGCGGAGGCTTCGTAATAGGGTTTCCGTTTCTCCCCTTTCTATACGGAACCCTAAAAAAGCAACAGTATTCAATCGGCATACTCCGAGTCATACTCCGTTATTTGGAGGAAATTGTAGTAATATAATAGATTATCAAGTGATAGTCATCCAGTACAGGTATAAGCTAGTTATCGACCACCTCGTTGGCCGACGGGCTAGTGTACACCCTTAACTCCACCAACTAACTACAAGGCCGGGGCTCAATTTCCGACGAAGGCAGACGTTTGTGAGATCAAGATTAAGATATCAATATTTCTGGGTCTGCGTATTTATTAAATTTATTTTGATATTAATTTAAGTATTTCTATGTATAAAACGCTATTAACACCCATAACTGTTGGGGGACAAAGGTTCTCGAGTGGCGGTCTCGCATCGAAAGACGACTTCCCACCCACTGGACAGATGATCTGGTCAAAGTAGCAGGAAGTCTTTGGTTACAAGTGGCTGCTGATCATGACTCGTGGAGCTATTTAGGGGAAGCCTATGTCCAGAACTGGACGTCTTCTGGCTGACGATGATGATAACACCCATAACACGAGCATATAATTTGCTTTGAAGTTAGACTCAATTTGTGTAACTTGTCCAGAGATATTTATTTATGAAAAAAGATATTGTCGTCATCCAAATTGAAGGCAGCTTGTTAACTTAATTATACAGAGATGTTATTTTTATGTTTTAGGTTAATTTAGACACCTTTTTTTTGATGAGCATTTCAGGAAATCTCTTTGCATATTTGATATTTTCTATCGTCGGCGTTTGGTAAAACTTCCAAATATTCATATTTAAGTTTTAGCCCTGATGATGTTTGTATGACTTGTATAAGCGAAACCGGTAGGCTATTTAAAAAATATAAAACGTCATTGCATTTGTTATTTAAAAAACTACAGACACTTTTGCCTTTAACACATTGTACAAAATGCTTCAAGATAACATGCATTTATTAGATAGGTACTTAACATAAGTTCAAGTGATAGTTTACTAAGGGCGATCTTACGTCTTACTCTACAGCACACTTTAGGAGGTCTCCGTCCATCAATGTATTAACACTAAACTTTTGTGAATATCTTATTCGATAGTTTTTGTCTCTGAAAATGTTCCTGTGGGACCAATAGCCACGCGGACAACGCCGCGGGCAACAGTTAGTCTTTAATGTATACGAATTAAAATTTTGATCAAATGTTATATTTGAATGCAAGTTGCTTCCAGCATAACTCGCAAGAATTTTTATGTAACCTTAAGTATATGTTACAATTACATTATTTAAGTATACCTACTCGTCTTAATATAGTCGTAAGGTGGGTAATCGACTTACGAGCCTATACTGCGGTTTCAAGCAAAGATTTTAATCGCGGCTCGTTGATTCTGATGATGATGGTGATGTCTCAAAACCTGCCGAACATAGAAAACAGCTGTGATAAACCACGAACAGTGCCCATAATTATATAAAACCGCATTAGTGCAATAATATTACGCCAGCTAGCTTTACCAACGTGCAACAAAACTGCGGTTTTATTCGCACATCGATCAGGGCTTTAGGCACTGAACTGTATGATGCTCCACTTTGTGGTGGCATTACTCAGTTTATTTATGTGTTAAACATCTCTATTTGCATAAAAAAAACTGGACGGTATCACATATTGGCTCCGTAGGGCCTAAACACATATCTGCGGCGTTGCGGCGCGACAATATTTATTATTTAAAACAGAGTACTACATTTTAACAACAAATAAGCAATAATTTTCTCACGATGGTCTCTGAGAGAGAAACGTATATGACGCCGCAACGCTAACTGACGATTTTAGCAGAGCAGGGCCGCAACGCGGTTATATGTTTAGGCCCTTATGTGTGACAATATTTCCAGGTTAAACTCCGCACTACCGAACAAAGAAGCGGCCTTAAAGAAATAGTGCGTTTGCGTCGCAAAATCTAAATATAAATATTTGGCACGAGCTAAGTGCGTAACGGTCGCGAGGGTTCATTTAATAATAAATAAGTTTGGCTAATAGCGTAGGAGTCAACCGTAACAGAGTAAACATAATATATAAACAAATGTCAAAAGTAAATCCTACTACCGTTAATATTTAAGTACATGAGGTCTAGGTCATCGTTCTTGTATGGTAAAATTATGTTAAAACTAGCTGCGCCCCGCGGTTTCACCCGCGAAAGTCCCAATCACGCGGGAACTCCGGGATAAAAAGTAGCCTATATGTTATTCTGGGTCTTCAGCTACCTACATACCAAATTTCATCGTAATCGGCTTTGTAGTTTTTGCGTGAAAGAGTAACAAACATCCATACATACAAACTTTCGCATTTATAATATTAATAGGATTAACAATTTAACATAAAATAACATGACGTTGCGTATAACATATGGTTACTTATATAAAATATATTAATAAGTAGTAATCTGTTTAGTTTATTATGCTCACTTAATTAGTATAAAGACATATTAGATACTTATATTATGTAATGATATGATATATCGATATTATAAATGCGAAAGTTTGTGTGTTTGTTTGTTACTCCTTCACTCAAAAGCTTTTAAACCGATTTTCATAAAATTGGGAACACATATAGAGGGTAACTTGAATTACCACAAAGGATAATTTTTATCCCGAGACAATATTCCTATGGACATTCGCGGGAAACTCCGCGGGCAACAGGTAGTATATCATAAAAATTTATTTATAATAAAAATAATTAATAACAATAATAAATAGATAGCCCCTGGCAAATGACACTAATGGAATCTAACCCCAAAGTAAGCAAATTATATGCTTGTGTTGTGTGTGATGTTGGCCAACGATACTAATTATATACATACAAATACTTAAACGGGTACCAGAATAAATTTAATAAACACAACGACCTGGAAATGCAGACATTTAAATGTTTCTCATTCAAATGCATGCCCCCGTCGGGAATCTAACCCGAGCCTCGCGGTTGGTGAGTGTAGTTGTAAGCGTGTACGCTAGTAAAATACACACACAGACCCTCGCCTAACCCTCGCGGTTGGTCGGTGGAGTTGAGTTTGCATGTGAGGAGTGGAGTTTGGAATTTACCTATGCTTTGCTACTTGCAATTTATTAAATAATGTTAAACTAATTTCGATTCATTCCGTAATACATAATTTATCAAAAAAATCTATTCTATGTTACTTTTTAAATTATCTACATAAAAACAATGAATGAATGGTGACCACCTGAAATGGGGATTCCATTTCGGGTGGTTATCGATCCCATTACACCTAAAGAGGATGACCAATTTTGCTAATTCTTTTTTTTTGTTGTGTTTGTCATAGTCAGTAGAAGGTTCAGGCGTTGTCACCTAAAACCTAGGAAATTTGTAGGGAGTATAGGAAAAATATTATTTAAAATTTCCATGCAGACTCTCAGTAGCTATTAATGTCAAGCGGCACGACGTAAGTTCGCCAGGTCGTATAGTTATAAAAATGTCATTCAAATATTATTTTTTTAACATTGTCTAGATTTTTAAATTTTTGCAACAAATTAGGTTTACTTTGATGTTGCTCACAAATTTAGGTTTTTGACAGTTGTGTAAAGTAATAAATTCTTAGATTTCAGTTAGAAGTTTTTTTTAAGTTAGTGGTTAGATCTTATTACTGGAGGTTGTATTCCTTACAAAGAACTATCGAAAAGGTTACTCGTGAATATCTATTTAATGGAAACGAATTATCAGCAATTAGTGTATAAAAACAACAAAAATAAAATAAAAAGCCATTTTATAGGATTCATTAATTTATTGGAACTTAATGCTGATAACCCACCAGTACTTTACTCAATGGTACCTAAAATGAAATATCCAATTCTAAGTTCCAGTTTGCATGAAATCGAATTTCAAGCGTAACTCTCTATTTGTCATTTCTAAATATTGCTAACTTTCTCTAATTTTCCGACAACCCTCTCGTTTCGACTTTGTTAACTGACATAACAAGACTTTCAGAAAAAGAGGCCAGTAAATTAGACTGAATAAGCAACATTTGGAATTCACATCAGTTCTTTCTTCGAAGTGTAATCTCCAGTAGAATAATTATAGCTTCCTACTGAACACTCTTCTATTCAAGTCGTGTCTGTGGTCTAGCGGTTAAGTTGTTGGACTTGACTGCATGAGGTCCCGGGTTCAAATGCCGGGTCGGGCAACAAAAAGAAAATTGGGTTTCTAGTAAAAAAAAACGTTGCTTGGCATTGGATATGTGCCGGTTGGCAATAGACTTGCCACCTATCACATTGTAGGACTTAATGTCTTCGGCTACTGCCTACCTTTTCGGGGATATGGGCGTGAAGATACTTACTTCTATCCATTATCACATAAAATAATTCCGCTTCAAAAATTGTGATAAAAGAATGCCCATAGACATTCACCAAAATATGACTACAATAAGAATTTACTTGAGGAAAGGTAACCCAAAAAATGTGAACCCTCTCGCCAAACCTGGACTGACCGTTAGTTATTAATAAAACGCGTTCCACAACCGTTCGTAAGTTTCCCAACGAAATCAAATACTTTTGCACCCTTAGTAATATCAGGAAAATACTTTCCTTGTTTACGACTATTATTCTATTTATTTGACCCTTGTGGAGAGGTTTGTAACCCTCATATATTTACTTCGGTAATTAGTTGCGGCGTACTACTTCAACATCATAAAAGATTTAGAGATTAAAATGGATCCTTTTTGAAAACTCAAAATTAAATTAATAAGGGATCGAGCAATTTAAATTGGTTTCTAGTTTCTAAAAAGACTATTAAAATGTTAGTAGGCAGAGCTCAAATATTTTTATTTCACGTTAACCTTCAAGAAGCACTAGTGACGCATCTATACAATACTAAATAAACCACCGGATCGGAACGCGGCCTCACACTGGGAAGATCCGGCAAGAAACTCAGTAGGCTTTTCTTTTTCCTAACTTAAAAATATATATACAATAATTAAAGCGATGACACGTTATATGTATTTATGAGAGATTGGCATGAGGAGCAATTAAACCCAAGCCATCTTATCAGCTAAATATTCAGCGTTTGTAAAATAACCCTTTTCATATAATTTCCATTTAACACATTTCGTAAATTAATTTATTGGAAGGTCTTACATTGATTGGGATAATTCATGTAGATCTGCATAGCTTACTCCATAATTATTGTTACTCTTTTCATTTAAACATCCGGTTTCGGAAACTATTATCACCATTCTCGTTTAAAACCCAAGCGATTTGATGGTAGAATGTCATCCTAGATTTTTTTTAACATTTTAAGTGTAGTATTTTAATAAAGTATACAGTGGATAAGTACAAGTGTTAACTCCAAATAACGTGTATATACAATGGAATTCCACCAAGTGCCGACGATAGCAAGTATAGATTTCATCCTAGGTTGCCTAAGGTATAAAGAGCTCCTAAGGTCTCCAAGAAGAAAACGTATTTTATGGACACATATCCAATCCTGGGCAACTTTTATTTTTATTAGAATATTAAAAACATATATTTTCTTTTTTTTTGCTAACTAACCCGGGATCAAAACCAGCACCTCAAGAAGTCAAGTCTGACACCAGACATCTCGACTACAGAGGCGACTACATTATTTTGAATTAAAAGTAGTACTTCTATTTATTACATAACTGTAATAATAATTTTGAATCTAAAACCATGACCTAAAGCATTTTGTGTTTAAAAATAAAACTGAATTAGTTAAGTGGATCTAGAAACATCTGATAAGATCTATTTAAGTTTGTCCCAGATTTACCAAAATTTGTCTTAAGTTATTTAAGATGTGAGCTATTCTAAAAATTTTTTTTAGTAACGTAAGACGTAAAAGAAAAAGCAAGCTTGCTGATATCATTACTCCTAATTCTACTTGGATTCCAATCTGGTGTTTTATTTCAGAATTGTCAGTTCAATTGGATTTAAATATCTTTGTTTATTTGAATCAAAATTAAATCTATATTTGAACACCCGGTCTTAAAATATGTTTTTTTTAATGTAATTCGGTATTTATTTGTCCCCAATTGATTTTTTGTTTAATGACCATAAAACATAATAATATCACAGGTGTCGTTGATCTACACTATTCACAGAAACATAATATCGATCCACGATAACAAGACAAAAAAATATTATGTTTTGTTGACACGGTCATGTGGACTATACAAGTGGTATTTGTGCGAATCGCATTAATTTTCAAGAAATCTGTATCTGGATCGGAATCGTGGTCTAACACTGAAAAAATACGGTGAAAGAAACTTTGCGGGCTTGTCTTGTTTTTCAAAACTAATCGTAACATTATAAAGTAGAAAAAAATATAAGTAAAAATCTAATCTTTCCATATATAAAAAGGAGCTTTTGTGAAATGTATGGTTTTCAACTAATTTCACTTAATGTTTATTTAATTGGGATATTAAGTCTTTATTAGGGGAGAGTGTGGATGAAAGAGCCAGTTTTTTTAAAGTTTCGAAAAACATTCAAATCAACTGTATATTGAAAAAAAAAACGCATAGATGAATAAGCTGCTTTATTAGACTTGACAAATCAAAAACAAAAATATAAAAAACATAACTGCAAACATAGTAAAATCTTAATTTGAAAAAAAAAAGATTAGAAATCGGCTCTTTCAAAACCTGGTGTGATTGAAGGAGCCAACGAATGGCTTGAAAGAGCCAGCCAATATTACCGCGCAAGACGAAGTAGAAATAAGGTAGACATGATAATTAAATATCAGCCTAGATTTCGTTTTCTCTCCTAATTAACATGTAGGATAGGAAAACAAACAATAATATTAGTTTTAACCTAGTTCAATCTCTAGTTAGACTCAAAGATTGTTTAAATCAATATCTTAAAACTAGATATTTTTTATTAACTTTGATCAGTCTTAAGATATTACTATTAGATTAGATTTTTAAGCTCAAGCCCATATGACGAATAGCAAAAAGTCCATGCCGTGTTTCCAGATTATTTGTATTTTTTAATATTTTTTGCCAAATGAGCTCTGGAAATATTTTGATCTTTAGCCGTCTTATTAATTGAATATTCTTGCTCAATAACAATTCTGACCGCTTCTTATATTGTGATTTTTGAGGGTCTGGAGTGCTTATTAGGCATTGCTGACACTAACGTACCTATACAATAACTCTTTATTGTGCACCAAATACAGATAAATTACAAATACATCAAATAAAACTTAAATTATAAGATACACAAAGGCGGCCTTATCGCTAAATCAGCGATCTCTTCCAGGCAACCCATGTATGGAACAAGATTACCTAATATTCTTACAACAAAAACAAATGGTATTATTTTATCAACAGTCAAATATTAAATAACGAAATTAATAAGAGCCCACCCTTTCAAAACGTAACTGCATAACCTTAAAATACATGCGAGGAAATTACTAATGAATCACAAGTAATAAAACATCTATGTTACATAAATAATAATCTTAAATTAAAATCCAAAATGCTCTAGAATGCCGGCTCTTTCAAAGCTTTTATAAATGGCTCTTTCATAACATATTATGCCTTATGATACAGTTTCTTACTAAACTACTTGGTAAATACAAAAAAAAAATACTTTTTGGTCGCAAAATTTTTGACGTCGCGTAACTCGATCCCAGGTTGCCGCACAACTGTCAAACGTTGGGAGCTAACAGCTACCCGGTGTTGCCAATTAATGGGTACAATCGATCCTTGGTAGGAAATGCATAAGTGCATCAAATCGTGATCGGCTCTTTCAAAACCCGGCTCTTTCATCCACATTCTCCCCTAAATACTTTAACTACGTCTAAAATAGAGCAAAATCTTAATTGTGTTACCGTTACGTAACTTAAAATCAAATACATTTTGTCAAAACTATATGAAAAATATTTAATTGACACCAAAAAATAATTTTTGTCTCATTTATTTCTTTAGCTGTAAATTTATTTATATGTTATAGCATCGATGACTTTACACTCATACTTTTAACGTAAAATATGTATATTCACGCTCATATCCCTGCAGGGGTAGGTAGAGGCACAACCAGGACTCCCACGGCTAGTCGTATACAGTAAGTCCCAAAATATAATAGATGGCAAACCTATCGCCAACCGGGCACACATCCAATCCTGAGCAACTTTATTTTAATTATTATATTTATTATTCGAACCCGGGACCTCTTGAAGTCAAGTCCAACACCTGGACCGCTAGACCACAGAGACGATAAAAATTGCGTTTTAATCATATTTTTGTTGTATTAGTATTGTGACAATAAAATTTACTTTTTTTTCTTCACGGCAAATCCTTTACACTTATGGCAGAATCAGAAAAATATCGTGTGCTAAGTGCCACGATTCCTATGAACCTGCCTATCTTCTTTGATATTTTTTTCTGTTTTAATTCAAAAAAAATATGTAATAAAAAATATTTTAAAGCAAATAGGAAGCAGTTTCATAATATTTGTGCAAATTGTAAACAAATTCCGGAATATTTTTTATTGGTTGTTAAATAATAAAACAAGCAGCAAATCCTTTTAAGGTTTTTCCGAAAATGTGAGTGCATTTTACTGGCTGTTATATTAATTGATAAACTGAAAACTATTAAAATACTGATATATTTTCGTTCGTCGTATTCTTTTTCGTGATTTTGTTAATGGTCATTATTGAGAGTGCTAAATGAAGAGTTATCATTTTTAATTTCATAAAAAAACTTAAATATTTAAACATAAGTAAAAATAATTTTTAAATTTTTAACAAGAGTTTAAATGTTGATTTCTTATATTAAAAGAATCGTTAGATTATTTAACTTTAGCTTCATTAAATAATAAATATCTTATGACAAATTACACGAATAGAAACTAGCCCCAAAGGATACAAATTATGAGTTTACGTCATGGTCGATATACAGTCAACGATACTAATACATAGAAATACTTGTATAGTGAGTAGTACCAGAATAAATTTAATAAACACCCTGACACGATATCCCGGACCATCGGGAATCGAACCCGTACCTCGCGACTAGTCGGTGGAGTTAGGTGTGTACGCTATTAACTCGATCAAAGACAAGGTCAAATGTATAACATCTCTATTTCAAACATTAGCTGGTTACTCTGGTGTATGTTCTGGTTCAAAATTGGTCTTAAACTAAATGCCATTCTACTGCCACAAGGAAAATATGCACCGGCTACGATTTTTTTTAAATATTTCTACACAATGGCGGTTTCTCTGACGTACGCGCGTGTACGGTTTTTTAGAAGCATTTATTTTGCCCCGATGTCGTGGAATCTTGCAAGTCAAATTTGACTTCTCGATCATCGACGGAGCTGAGATTTTGCTTGCTTGTGTAAATCGGATAACAATGTAAAAAAATCCAAAATCATTATAGTATTGAGCTGATCCGATGATAAAACCGACAGGTGGCCGTAGCAAGACTTTAAGCTCTCACCATTATCATATCGAGTTTGCTTATTTGATACATTTTGAATCTGCTAAGATCTGCCTTTACAAAATATAAAAATTCGTCTCAATTTTTTTTTGTATAAAACTTGTCATTAATTTTATTTTAATGTTTATTTTTTTTGTTAGCCAAGCCGGGAATTAAACCCGTCCCTGTCAAGAAGTGAAGTCGCCTCTGTGGTGACCACATGATTTTGAATTTAAAGTAATACTGCTTTTTATTTCATAACTGTATTACGGATTATGGAATCTAAAACTTTAAAGCATTTTGTGTTTGAACATAAAAAAAATGTATTCAATCAAATCACTCACGTTTTGTCCGAGGGATATGTCAAGAGTGGTGTTTTTATGAGAAAAGTAATGAAAGTGGACTGTGTATGGAATGTTTGAAAAGCTAGATAAGCCTGCAAGGATTATGGCAGTTGGCATTCGATACTCTCTGCATACACTGTAACTTGTAAGGGACTGTGTTTATTCAAATACAAATAATTGAGCGCATTAAAACTGCAAAAACTGTTTCCAGCTACTTCATAAAACACCACGTAACGATTTGGTTTTTTTTCGAGCGGTAATTTATTGTTTCGAAATGGTCTGACATAAATTTTGTCAACATACAACTAGAATTTTTTTAAATTATATAATTTTATATGTACTTGACTGGACTTGACTTCTTGAGGTCCCAGGTTCGATCCCTAGGTCGGGCAACTGAAAAATAGAAAATGGGTATAAATTACTAAACTACATAATTTATAATGATTTGTGATAACGTATAACTTAAAAAGCACTACTTACATCATGATTAAATGAATAAGAGACCACCTAAAAATATTTATAAAATACAAACACCTATATTTTTAAAAATGGACCATCAAAATCGGTTGGCTATAGGCCGAGTAATCACGTTATATTCAAAAACATAAATAAATACACATTCGAAAGACCCTCTTTTTTGGAGTTCGTTAAAACAATTAAAATATTAAATAAGTAATCAAACAGGCAGTTGTTGTTCCAGTTTATCAAGTCCAATTTGCCGGCAGCCCTGCCTAACAAATTGTACCTATTTATAACGGAACAAGTTTGTCTATCAGCAATTTGCCGAAGTCGTTATTCGGCTAATAGCCTCAGTTCATACCAACGATATCATCCTTTTATAACTTATGAAGGTCACTACAAAGTTTTGATGTTTGGGGATCACATGAAATATGTAAATCTATACAAACTTTCTTACTATACATTTATAGTTAAATTTTGGTTTATCTATATATTTAAACGAAAGTGGTCTTAGTTACACTATTTTTAACTTAAGAACGGCTAAACCGATGAGGCTAAAAATTATTTTATCCTATTCAACTGTGAGGAAACTGGGAAAAACAACATTTTAATTTTTCCCATACAAACTAAACGGGCGTAGCGAAGTTCGCGGGAACAGCTAGTTTTGAATAAGTGTTAGTTTATTTAAAAAAAAAAGTAAAAGTAAAGTATCTTCACGCCTATGTCCACAAAGAGGTAGGCAAAAGCACAACCTAGTCACCCACGACTGGCTGATGACACTAAGTCGTCCCACAATGTCATAGTTGGCAAACCTATCACCAACCGGACATAATATATCCAATACCGGGCAACGTTAGTTTTAATAGAAAATTGAAGACACTCATTTTCAATGTCTTTGTTGCCCGACCCAGGGATCAAACCCAGACCACAGAGGCGAATTAGAATTGTAATTTTTTTGAATTAGAAAATCATTTATTTTAGGTAGACTATAAAAAAAGCATTTATAACGCGTCTATGTCATACTAAAAATAATCAGATCGATTTAATAATAAGTATCAAAAACTGACGACAAAGAGAACTGACGACTAGTGTGGTAATGGTGTGTTGCCAATCACGCTAAAGTAAGCTTACCGGTTACCTTATCCTCCATAGTGGAACACATCAAAGGCAAGCACTGACGTTATTTCGACAGGAATATGTTAGACGAAAAAACGAATCCAAATGATTCGTTGCTAAATTTTTAGTCAAATGTCAAAGGAACCCGGACCAACCCTATAGCAAAATACTCGTACTAACTCCGATGGAATTGTCATATCCCTACAAAATTGTGTAATACTTACGGCCAACTATCCCTTCAGAATCCTAATAATATTATAAATGCGGAAGTTTGTGAATATGTATGTATGGATGTTTGTTTTTTTTTAACGGATTTATCTGACATTCGGAACACAGATAGATTATGACCTGGATTAATTTATAGGCTACTTTTAATTCCGATCACATAATGCGTCCCTGTAAAAACGCGGGAGAAGCCGCAGACAACAGTTGGTTATAATACAGTGGCAGTTATAAATCACATCGTAGTTTATAATTCAGGTATTTATCAACTTCACGTTGGAGGTATTATTTGTATAACGGTTGTGGTTGTAAAATTTATGATGATAATTAACATTACCTAGTTCCAGAGAGATGTAAATTACTCTCTGCGTCATGTTTAATGTCATTTGTTGGGTAATTATAACTAGTTTGACAAACGACAATCCTATTAATATTATTAATACGAATGTTTGTCTGTTCACTTTTTACTCCTTAACGCAAAAACTGCTGAACCGATTTTCCTGAAATTAGGCGCACACATAGAGGGTAACTTGGATTAATACATACAAACATTTTTATCCCGAAAAAATGTTCCTGTAGGGCCATGTGGGCAACGCCCCGGGTTTATTAAATAACTACATAGTTTATTAAATCTTTCACAATTAAACCAATACTAGAGAAAGGGTCGTAACCCCTGAGCTAAGAAAGTGGGGTCTCACTCTGCAATTTACCCTAAATCAGGCAGCAAACCTCCTGAAGAGTCTTACGTGAAAACCAGTAGTAAGCAAACGAAATATCTGACCTCCCTACCTACCTATCTGCGGCGTCAGACTCGACTTCGACTTTTCTAACAAAAATAACATTTCCCGGGATGGATATGTGCTCGGTTGGCGCTAGGCTTGCCACCTATCACATTAAAGGACTTGTATCTTGGTCGTGCTTTTTCATACCTATTTGAACATATCTGCGTGAAAATAAAGTTCTAAATAACTAGTGTCAAGGTAATCACGTATTACGTTTGGTTTTTTGTAAAAAAACTAATTCTATCACCACAACTGATACTATTTCACTTATCTCAACATTGTATGAATCTTCAATCAATGTCTAACTTTTTGTTACGTGTTTTTAAAATTAAATCTTTTTGCTCAGCGCAATATGGGCTTTACTACATATCTCAAGATTCAAATTTGCTTGCATTTTTTATATCAGTCAGTTTTCTGTCCAAAAAACATTTTTTATTTATTTAACAATAAACCCCAAAGCATATAGGTACGCAAAGATACATACACTTATAAATCAAACTTATGATATCCCTCTTTCCGTTGAGGGTTAAAAAATTGCTTTGATATACCGTTTTTCTAGACTCACAGTATTCATAACTTACAAAGAATTCATCGCATTGATTCCGGAAAATAGGAATTGCCAACCGTAATATGAAGTAGAAATAAAATGTAAAAACATTCCACAAAGAGTATGTGGACTTTATTAACGCAAAAACATTCATTCTGGGAATATGTAATAACATTAATTTATTTGCGGAATATGTTAGGAAGTTCCTATTAAAATATTTAATTGTATTAACGTATTCTACCACAATGTGGTCTGAAAATATTTTAGTATTTAATCAAATTAAATATTTATTGCAAAACTAATGTAATAGTGAAAGAGTATGTTTTATGTTTACTAGTGGTAGAGTACGATGCAGCAACATGCCTGGTTAGGAATAAACCGCCTCACCTATTACTGTCGCTTCTATACTTCTTATCGTCGGAGCTTGGTGGAATTCCATTCTTAATGTAATTTATTTAAAAACACTTGTACTTTCCACAACATATTTTATTATTTTTTATTTTTAGTATTTAGCCAACCGGTTTCGCTATACAAGCATGATCAGGGCTATATAACAACTCTTTTTTTTTTTTTTTTATCTGCGCACAGTGGTGAGAGTGGGCTTCCCATTGCTAATCCATCTAATTGGCTGTATATTGTGTTGTTAAACGTAAAGTAATTTTGTGATAAACATATTTCGAAACAATGTGTCAAATCAATTATTTTTTGAGGTTCCAAGTTCGATTCTACCAATACTTTATAAATTTCCTCTTTACAGTCCTTGATTGGTACACTGGGAAATAAGTTCTTGAGATCGAATGATACTAACCTGGCTTCCTCTGGTATATTAATATTTTTGATTTTATTAATTAGGTCCAGACTATTTTTAATAGCATATGTTGGTTTAAATTTTGTCATACTCTTAAAAATCTTGTTGTTATATAGCCCTGATGATGCTTGTATAGCGAAACCGGTTGGCTAAATACTAAAAATAAAAAATAATAAAATATATTGTGGAAAGTACAAGTGTTTTTAAATAAATTACATTATTACTGTCGCCATAATGACTATGTCATATTCTGGCCGAAATAGGCCGGCTAGAGGGTGGGATAGCCGGTAAAGATTTGTATGATAAGCCTAACATCACGACCACAGGTTTTTTTTTTATGATATTGGAAGGCAAACAAGCAGACGGATTGCCTGATGGTAAGAAATTCATGCCGCCTAGAGACACCAAAGGTGGTAATGGTGCGTTGCCAACCTGGGGCCGGGATGTTAGGCCTCGAGCAAAAGTAAGTTTACCGGCTACCTTACCCTCCGAACCGGAACACGTCATGACGTTATGGCGGAAGGAATAGGTAAGGCGGTGGTACCAATTTTTTTGAAATGGCTAATATGTTGCTAACCTCTCGGTTTTTACAACTTCACCGGAATAGCCACAGGATAGACACGCATCTGTTACTACTGTGGTTTCTATATGCCACAGTTACATATCTTACCATCAGAAGAGGTGAGTGCTTGTTCGATGACCTCTTTTCAAATACAACTAGCTCTACCTGTAAGTATCTTCTCGCTCACAATCTCTCTGTCTGAGCCTCTATCTGAATAGATAGAGGCACAAACGGTTACTCATATTTAGCCAAAAATAAACATTAATTTTGCAATGTGACATGTGACAAACACATTGTCAACGGGACAACTTTGTTTAATTAGGAAGTTCGATAAATAATAGTTTAGAAAACTAACAACTCCATTTTTTAACTAGCTGAATACAATGTGAATGTGCCGGAACCGGTGTGTTTGTTTGAGAAAATTTAATGATAGTGGAGAAAAACTGGCAAGTCTGCCAGGATCGTGATTTTTGGCACTCGATATACTCTGCCTACCACGTAAGGTACTAGGCGTGAATATATGTATGTAAAAAATAGAAAATAATGATCTATAAGTAAGATTTTAACTCTACTTATTCTTTTAACACTTTTCAATCTGAACAATGTGATACGAAAAATACTCTACGAAACTTTCAATTCTCAAAGGGCGCACCTCTCCGTGTACATGATTGAAGATTGAACTTATTAATTAATTTAAATCGCCTTAAAAATAAATTATTTAATTTATGTTGTATTAGATAACTTGTGAACTATGAAAGCGAAACAATATCAGGTTAGACAGCTCGATAGGGAATCCTCTTCAAATGTAGTTTCAAAGTTTAGTTTCTCCGAGGATTGCCTACATTGTATCAAACACATTTAGGACAAGTTCCACAAAGGGAGTGTATACATACAATGGAAACGTTTTCTAATTAAACTTACAATATTACTTAAGCAAATACTACGTATCACAATAAGAATAATATATGAAAGATAGTCTATAATAATTATTGTTCTATGCCATGTTAAGTAAATAATTTGACTTATTATACTTAAATGAAATTCACAAATCGCACGCTTACATAATTGTTACAAAATGAAAAAACGTTATAACGTTGACCGTTCTTCAAAGTACGACGATTTGTACCACGTAAATATCAAAAGTATCAAGTAATTAGAGACGCGTAAGTGTGAACGCATTTTCGTCCGTTTGTATTAAAATTACAATACCGTAATACGTTATATAGCGTGCCCTGGTTGTACCTCTGCCTACCTCTTCGGGGATATGGGCGTGAAGATACTTACTTACTTACTTAATGGTGTGTCAGGCCTAGTTCACTGACAAGATTAAGGTTGCAGGTTGCTTGACTACTAGTCTAATATCATGTGCATATTAAAATTTTATGATCATATGCTTAAAACGGTGAAGGAAATACACAGGAAACTTCCTATGTATGATGTGATGTAATGATAGCTGTTGCTATTGTGATGGACTTAAAGTGTAATACCCCCTGCGGTGGAACAGTAATTGGCTGATATTATACAGGCTGACCCGCGATAAAGTGCAACCCCGAAAATGGGCAAAAAAATTATAAAAAAAAATCTATTTTTTTTATACGCCACCGAACATATGTTTTCCGAATTTTACCCTCTACGTACAAATAAATTTGTTCGTCTAAAAGTAGCTGTCCGATTTTGATGAAATAAAAGACAAATTAATGCCAAGTATTTAGCAATGAGGATAACATAAAAGAAAAAGTTAACAAAAAATGGCTTAAAATAAGTAGGTACTTCACTTTTTTAAATTCTTGAAAAATAAATTAATTTTTTCACTGTTTTTTTAATCAACTCAAATTTCTGTGAAATAAATCACTACATCTTTATTTGTTTTACAATTTATTATTATTTTTGGCTATATTAGCTTTAAAAAAAACATAGTGAAACATTATATCTCAAAAAAAACTAGAGTCATGAATTTTTAAGTTCACTACTCAGAATGGTAAATCTTCTACATTAACACGTCTATTAACTCCCCAAACCCCTCTTCCCCTACTATAACATAAACTACGGTATCAGATACGCAGGTCAAGGGAGCCGACCTGATTACTATTCAACTAAGAGTAGCCGGCGAAGTCGGGCAGCATGTATATTACAATATACCGTGTTGGCAACAGTAATGTTTCTGTTGATTGTGACCCATTCTGTTAATCTTCACACCTTTAGAGACTGTAAATTGTTAATTTTATTATTTAATACGAGACGCGTTCGTCATTTTTAACTAACTGTTATAGGAGGAGGTTAACAATTCTAATGTAGATTTTTTCGTATGTTTGATGCTACTGGGTCAATAATGTACAAAGTTCGTTGTGGTGTAGCGGTCCAGGTGTTGGACTTGACTGCATGAGGTACCGGATTCGATTCCCGGGTGGGGAAAAAAAAATACTGATTTTTCTAATTTTATAAAAAAAATGTTGCCCGCGATTGGATATGTGCCAGGTTGGCGATAGGCTTGCCACCTATTACATTGTGGGTAGTGTCTTCGGCTAGTCGTGGGCGCCCTGGTTGTGTCTCTGCCAACCTCTTCGGAGATATGGGCGTCAATAAATTTTTGTTTTTTTTAAAAAGGATTAAAGAAATTTTGTAATATTTTTATCAAATGTTATTATTGGGTTTTAAAAAAATATTTTGACCTATGCTTTTGAGATGCAAAAATCTGCAGAAACTGGGTTGCCTGTTATTTACCGGAGTTGCCAGATATAAAATATGTCGATGCTAGTTACTTCTACTTGATTCGATAGTAAAATATTATATTGACATGAATGCTGTTTTGTTGCGGACACTTAGTTGTCTGTAAAAAAAAAAATAAAAAAAAAATTAATACCTTTAAAAAAATTATATTGAAAGGCAAACAAGCAGACGGATTTCCTGATAGTAAGAAATTCACACCGCTTAATGACACCAAAAATGGTAATGATGAGCTGAATAGGCAAACCCCGTTTTATTATGACTTTAAGCTGGATCAAAATACGAATAGACCCAGTTCGTATGTCATCAAATTAAGATGGTATAAAGTTTTCCAGGTCAACTAGTTTGATTTATAGTCTTTTTATTAGTTTGCGGAGCAAAATTCTTAGGATATTTTAAGCCTATCTAATTCCACTTTGATATTTTAAGCCAGGGTTTGATATAAATTTATTTGCACCATTGAGTCTCGAATCGATGACCTTTGTTGACTGGCCTAGTTTCGCGGATTACCTATTAATACCGTGGGCAGCGTTTATTGTTGCAGGTTAAACTTTATTACTGCCCTTCAAGAGCTTCGGTATTTATATTTCACAAGTTTTAAAATATGTTTACGACGTTAGTAAAAAATGGGATCTCACTTTTTTAATACAAAACCGGTATTTTTAACGATAAATAAAATAATATTTTTTGAGAATGTTCCGACAAGGTCCACTCGTGTGTACACACGCGTGGTTTACCATCATACTTAAGGTCCTTTGAGGTTTTGACTCGTCCGGATTGGTACACCACCACCTTACCAATTCTTGCCGCCATAACGTCAGTGCTTGCCATTTACGTGTTGCGGTGGGAGGATAAGATAAGCTAATTGTTGCTCGAGGTCTAAGTCCAGGCAGGTTGGCAACTCACCATTAACACCCTTGGTGTTTCTAAGCGGCGTGGGTTTCTTACCATCAGGAAATACGTCTGCTTGTTTGCTTTCCAATATCATAAAAAGAGGTAGACGTTCATCAAACCCGTTTACATGCTTTTGCGCGTTTCCTGACTCAGAATACGATAAGTGTGTCACTTGACTCGTCCGTTTAAGGCGCCAGCGCCGTGCGAGTTTTGTGCGAGTTAAGATCCTTGGGTGCCATTAGCATTTAATCTGTAATCAATACTTTACATGAGGCCGTAACGAATGGATATAATTTATAATAGAGCGTGATAATAAAGATGCAAATCTTTCTATTGATTAAATTGTAAAAAAAGAGTAGTTAAGTATATAAAATCAGATGAACGTTAAATTTTAGGTTTCATTTTCAATTAAGGCGTTTCCATCGCCGGTATGCAAACCACAACATAAGCACTGTATTTAGGTCAACTGGCAGGGAATTAAAGTCTCTCTATACGTTCTGGCACTTGCGAAATGAGGTACCTGGGCGAAGTATAAATTAAAACGCGCGAGTGAACTTGTGCGTAAATCGCCTTATCTGTGCAGACTCGAAATAAGAAAGTATTTGTTTTGTTATAAACAATTAATTTATGACATTATGTTTCCAGATAGTACAGATACTGCGTGATTGTAATAGCAAATAAGGAATCAGATTTGGAACTTAAAGAGTAAGATGTCATCTTTTGTGTAGTAATGAAGGCTATTTTGTACTCAACAAAGTTTAAGGATGTAGTAGTTTAAGTTAACAAATGTAATAATTTGACAGACTTTATTATTTTCATTTTAGTTTGCTTGGAAGAAAAGTTTAAAAAACTTGAGGACTGATTTCATTATGCTAAAAAATCCACGTTAGCTTAGGACACTAACCATCTTATGGATAAACATGGATTAAATTACTCTAAGGTTCAACTTGGTATTATAGTCTTTTTTATACTGTAAAGACATTTACATGGTGCTCTGATAAATTATCAGCGTGTTTGTATTAAAAGAGTAATTTATGTGGAGAAGCCTAACCTGAGGTTGGAATCTTTAGCGAAAGGAAGGATATGACTTGGGTAAACAGATTTACATTTTTTTATTTTGTTTCAGGATGCACGATTGTTAGAAGAAACGACATGTGCCATGTTTCGAAGTCTATATAAAGCGGTACCGTGTGACGTGATGTGAAAGACAGTATGATCAAGAGTAGGTGGTTGACGATGGTGGTGATGGTAGTGGTGGCTGGTGCGGTGCGAGGGTGGGACTGTGTGTGTAATCCCAGGGAGTGTGAACCGTTAGAGCCAAGTGGTTGTCCAGGGCTGGGCATTGTTGTGTGGGATCCTTGCAGGTGAGTTTATCATGTTAATACATTTTGTTATCCGACCATGTAGTTTCAGATCCTACAAGGTTTATATATGCGTAAACAATCATTTCGCATATTGGAAAATAGCGTGAGAATTTCGTATTCAAAATATAATACGCAAATTTTACTTTTCACATTATTTTGAAAAAATACTTCATTTAAGACATAATTTTAACATTTTTATAACGGACTTGTAGAATAAATCACTTTACAGACAATAGTCATGCATAATAGTAGTACAAAAATAAAATGAAAATATAGTTTGTTGCGTTTTCTTGTAACTACATATAAAGTTTTTTTTTGTAAAAATGGCATATATTTATTTAAAAATAATCAGCCCGGCGATTTCGTATTTCGTATTCGTTGTTTTTCTTAACGTCCCTGCAATTTTCAGGTTTCTTTCTTCGTTACAACCTTCTCCTATCAATATCTAATACAAAAAAAAAAGAATTATCAAAATGGGTCCATGCTTTTGAGCCTGATGTAATAATTATTCCTTTTTACATAGATAGATAGTGACTATCATTTTAAGTCATCTTTTATAACCGTTTAAATTAATGAAAACTGAGATCCTATTTTTAAAGGACTAGAAAAGTGGTAAAACTAGAACATTTTACGTTTAAACTTCTTAAACTTTATAAATATATCTGAAAATCTATTATACTCCTGTTGTTGCGGATGTCCGTGGGCAGTGGTGATCGCGTACGATCAGGTGATCCAATTATCCGTTTGCCTCCTCTTCTTTAAAAAAAATTGGTGTTGGTCCAGACTCCTTTGCAGAATAGACCGTCTGCCTTCCTGCCAGGTAGCTCGTAAAAGGCGAGCATATGCTTACCATCACTAACACTGGGACATCTGACTAGGTGGTAGAGTTTCGCAGCGACTCAACCGGATTGGTACCATCGCCTTACCTATTCCTGCCGCCATAACGTCATAACGTGTTCCGGTTTGGAGGGTAAGGTAGCAGGTAAACTGACTTTTGCTCAAGGCCTTACATCCCGGCCTCAGGTTGGCAACGCATCATTACCACCTTTGTGTCTCTAGGCGCTGTTAATTTCTTACCATCAGGAAATCCGTCTGCATGTTTGCCTTCCGATATTATAAAAAAAAGATCCGAAATCAAATAAATCTTAGGAATTTTTCCGAATCTAATGTGCTGTAAAGTCATATTATTGAAAAATTGAAACGATAGTATCGGAAACTCACTTCTTGAACAGACTAAATAAAAAAGAAGGCCACACAACAAGTTATATACTTGTAACCAATATTTTCTTTGGCTATATTCTAATATAGAGTCTGTTGTCTAGTGTTCCCGCTTCAGACTTAAGTTCTCGACGTGGCGGGTTCGATTACCGAGTCGGACAACAAGGAAAAAATTCAAGCTTAAATTAGCTAACTTTCTAAGAAAAACAAATTAGCCCGAGATTAAGTGTGTACCCGGCTGCGAAAAGCTTGATACCTACCACATTGTGGGACTTAGTTATGCTTTTGTCTATCTCTTTGGAGATATGAGCGTGAAAATATTATTTTATTCAAGTTTTTTTTTTAAAGAGGGTAATTTAATGTGTGGCATTTTGCTTCTTTTGCAGATACAATTTAAAGCACAGTTCAAATCGAAATAATAGGTAGATGATATTTTTTCATTTTATTTTAGTCAGAAATGGGCAAAGGTCGTCAAAAGTTGTAATTATCTTGTCAGAGGGCTCTCATTTTCAACCATGATATTTTAATTAAAAGGAATGTAAGCCAGCAATTTAGTGAGGGAGAAAGGGGTTGGTATCGTAACGGAAAGACCCTTTTTGGTATTAGCTTGAGCAATTATAAAAGAGGTTGCGGTTGTGCAGAAGAATTCTAAGTTTATGTTGTTTCATTAAAATGTTGTAAGCAATGCTCGTTCTAGAGACAAGTTATCACTTGATATCTCATGTAGAGATTTATAATTCCTGTGACGAATATAGTACAATCATCTTCTAAATCATAAAGACATGACACTACATCTTCACATTCATATCTTCGAAGAGGTAGGTAGAGGAACAGCCGCCCACGACGAATAATAATAATTTTTATTATAATTTTTCCGCTAATGGAAAACATCGTTATTGTTATAGGTAACTAGCTGCTCCAGCGAACTTCGTTCCACCCGTTCAGTTTGTATGGGAATCATTAAAATATTGTTTTCCCATTTTCCCTGCAACTTTTCCCAGTTTTCTCTTCATAGGAACCTTCTTCTGATAATAACTAACACAATAAAAAAAGAAGTAGCCAAATCGGTCCAGCCGTTCGAAAGTTATGCGCTTACCAACACATTTAGCGATTCATTTTTATATATAAGATAGGTAATGTTAGTACGTAAAAATACGTATTTAAACGCCAAATGTAATAAATAAATTGACAAATCCTGAAATACACATACAGAAATACAGAATGTGTATATCATAAATTAGAACATAAACTTTGTAGACTCTACAACATTTTTGGGAATTCATGTAGATAAAAAGCTACAGTGGGGGCCGCTTGTTCAAAGTTTGGCAAAGAAAACCGGTTCTGCTGCATACGCGAAAAAAAAAATTACTGACATAGAAACTGCTCGTTTAGTCTGTTTCAATTACTTTCATAGTGTCATGCCCTATGGAATCTTATTATGGGAGAATGCAAATGATATGGAAATTATTTTTGTTCTACAAAAAAAAGCTATTCGCTTTATTTATAACAGACTCCTAATATTATAATTGATTAGAATTGATACAAAATTCGATGCAAATTTCTACTTGACATATGGCAATACTAACGTGAAAGCCAAAACTTAAGGAAAGAAAGAAATATTTAATGGGATCTTCGATTTGCGAATTCCCTTTGTCTAAGTAAGTGACTTCTTTGTATAATACTAAGTATATAGTAATTGTTTCATAAGTCTGTATAATGTGACGCTGGTAATAGTACGATACAGTACCTACGTCGAATAGAAAAAAAATATTTGATTAGATACATGAGCATGTGTCGGACATGATTAAAACCAATTATCATTCTAAATTATATTTTTAAACTTTTTAACGGTTTAATGTTACGAATGTGTTTTTATATTTAGCATACAGCTCTCCTGTGGGGTAAGAGATAATCTTAGCCTATAGACAACATAGGTGTTATATTATTACTGCCGCAGGGCAGCGACGCACTTTAAAAATCTGTAGTGTCTGTATTATTTCTTACCATCAAAATGTAATTGTTCACTATCTTATGCCATAAATAACGCTATTCCTTAATATTCAGCGTACATGTAGCACACTAAAAGTTTTGCTCTTCTAGCTAATCGGAACAATTTGAATTACGAAAGTTATATTTTTAAAACGATGTAACCTTTTTAGTAATAAAAATACAATTGGCGGGAAATCATTTGTCAATTGTTTTTTTTATCAAGATTCTACGTACACAACGAAAATGGAATTAAGTCGAAAAGATTTTAGAGCGATGATTTTTTATGATTTTAAATGTTCTCTTTCGCCGCAAGACTGTGCCTCTCGTCTTCAAAATGCTTTTAAGAGAGAAGCACCTTGTTTGAGTACCGTAAGGCGATGGTTTGCTGAAATTCAGAGAGTTCAAGTTTCTTTACATGACAAATTTCGTAAAGGGCGGCCTTCAACTGCCATCAACGAAAGTAATGTGGCTACTGTTAAGCGGTTAATTGAAGAAAACCCCCGGATTACCTATGAGACAATTCGAGGACTATTGGGGATTAGTATGAGCCAAATTCAGAAAATTTCACACGAAGGATTGAAAGTTAGGAAAGTTTATTGTCGTTGGATCCTTCATGAACTGACAGCAGAGCAGAAGCGGGCTCGCTGGAATGGTGCTCACAGATGCTACTGAAGTACGACCACGGACATTCTAATGCTGTTTATGACATTGTCACAGAAGACAAAAGTTTTGAACCCGAAAAAAGCAGCAATCTTGTGAATGGATGTTGAAAAATGAGAACAGGCCAACAAAAGTGAGACAGGCGAGAAACGTCGGTTAAAAAAAGAATCACGTTTTTTTCTCAGCTACGGGTCCCATCTGTACAATGCCACTTGAAAATCACAAGAGTGTTAATGTCGAGTGGTATTCTACCATTTGTTTACCCAAGGTGTTAGAAAAAGTTTGCGAAAGACGACCCAAAATCCGCATTTTCATACACCGTGATAACGTTTCTTCACACCCGGCCAACAAAACAAAGTCATTTTTAGCTTTCAAAAGGTGAAAATCTACTTTAAACCTACATACTAATAAAACTGAATCAAATTCACACAAAATTTCACGAAACTTGTTTAATTTTTACTCTATACTTACACGAATTTCAACAAATAAGTTGAATTTTCTTTTTAAACAGGACATTTGAAACAAAATTTTGGCATTTTTTTTTACATACAAAAAGAAGCGATACTGATTCTTTAATTCAAATGTAAAAAACTTTGATGTTTTTGTGAACTATTTTATATTTTTATGTGTTTATTCGCTGTCTAATGGCATAAAAATCATTCGTATTTATAACATTACTACAGATTGTAGAAATCTGTGCAAAAAGGTATTTTAGCCAACAAAAAGTAAGTCACTCTACATTAGGCTTCTGACGAGTATTTTCCACACGGTATTGTAACGTGATCATTTATTATGAGGAACATAATACTGGGGTGACGGACGAGACTTACACAACCTTAATAATTGGGAAACACGAGACATTTTAGACGACAATACATTTTTATGACGTTATTGATGGTAGAGAGATTTTGGAATCTTTACGTTTTCTGATTTATATTCTTAATATGGAGAATATAACGGGCCAACGCAGTTTGGACTCTTGTCTCCCTGTACAGTAACCATATAAATATTACATAAAAATATTATACATGCGAAAGTTTGTACGGATGTGTGTATGTTTATTACTCTTTCACGCTCGAACAGCTGAACAGATTTGTCTAAAATTTGGAACACAGATAGATTGTGACCTAGATTAACACATAGGCTACTTTTAATCCAAGTCGCACAACGGGTTACTGTGGAAAAGCGGGTGAAGCCGCAGGCTACAGCTAGTAGTATATATTACTTGATGTTATTGTACCAGTACCAAACATTGTCGCTAAAAAGAACCGGTACAGTACGCAATGTAAATACCTGACCATCTTGCAGTACTACTAGATGCAAGGAGATAACATGTATGCGATGTTTCCTGTTTTTATTTCATAAGACAGCAAACAAACGCATTACTTTCCTAATGGTAAACACAAACGTGACCTATACGGACCATAGAGGTTATAGGAGCGTTGCTGTCTTGTCGAATGAATTTAAGCCTGATATACGAGTCTACCAGCAACCCTTCTCATCCACCACAAGTGAATTCTTAAGTTCCTTATTCAACTACCTCCATACCGTCATTGCCAATAATAGAAGAGTCGATATTTACAGAAAAGAACGCACATACATAAACCCTTACAGTACATAATATTTTGTAAAGTAACTTAACTTTTAAAGTATTATAAAGGGTATATAGGGATAGGGGTACATACTATGTATATATAAGGATCAGATATTTGTTATGCCTACTGTACCATCTGCACACTGTTCATCCTAGAACTAAGAATATCGCCATTTAGAACTGAAAACTTATTTAGCCTTGCGAACTTTTTTTTTGGAATGGGTAATAACTTCTAAACTTACGTCAGGGCACGTGACCGGATTCGTAAGACAAAAATTCATAAGACGGCGCAGGGCGATTGCGCGAATGTTCGTGTTGTCATGTTGTGTACGATAGCGCAATAAATGAATTTTGTATTCTACCACATAAACGATAGAACTTACATACTGATAATTAAAGCAATTCGTTCAAAATTATTCCCTAATCATTCTAAAATATCAAAAATGCACAACGTAATATTCAAGTTTTCACTTCTGCCGTCACTTCTGGAGTGCAACCCCTCGTTTTTTATTATATTTTGCTCTGCTGAGAAACGGAACAGTCTTTCAAGTAGTGTTTTCAAAAAATTACAACTTGACGTCTTATACTATTATGCAAAAGACTGCGAAAATAAAGGAGATTCTATTATGTTCTATTCATTTTTTATGTATGTTAAAAGATTTCTCAGTCATTCCCTTACTGATTCTAAGAATTTTTTTATTTGAATTAACGTACTTCCAAATCTGGATCTAATTATGTAATCCGTCTCAAAATATCCTAATCAACGAATTGGGCTTCCACAAAGTGTCTGCGAGGTATGTTCTGCAACTGCTTTTGGTTGTACAAAAAAGGACGGGATTGACTGTTTCACGTTACTCTTTGAAGTTATTTGAAGCCAGTGCAGATGATTTTTTGAATGAAATTGAATTTGAATAAAAATAAAATCGTAAATAAAAATAAGAAATTCAGGCTACCCGCATTAATCACTTGTAAGCTTGCTGCCTACCACATTATTGGACTAAGTAGGTGCCCTTGATGCACCTTTGCTTACCATTTAGGGGATATGGGCGTAATGAAACTTTTTCCATGGTACTTTATTTTCATTCTACCGTAATTAATGAACTAAATGATAGGGAAATAAAAAAATCAGTGACGTTTTCGCAATTACGATATGGCAATTTAAACTAAAATACAAAAATCCTTACTAATATTACAAATGCGAAAGTATTTCTATCTGTTATGCTTCGCGCCTAAATTATTATCATGACTAATTTGGATTAAATTTTATATGCACATTGTGACACTTACTCCAACTTATCGTGTTTGCCCTGGTAGTACTTTTGCCTAACGTTTCTTATATAAGGGCGTGAAGATAATTTCTTACGTATTTACATATTTATTGTTAATGTCTTACAATACAAATTTTGAATAATATGTTGTTACGATTTTCTCAAGTTCGAGAGAAACAAATAACAACTTCAAAGTGACGAGGGATCTTACGCAACCATCTTTAATATTTAAGAAACGTCAGAAGAAAAATCAGCCGTTTCTTTTGTCATTTCAACGACTAAATTCTGAGTCTTTCTACGAATGGAGATGTTTCCTAATAAATGAAATTTAATATATAAAATAAAATAATAACAATAACAATATAATATAAATATGTTAAAATTAAATGAACATGGTCAATTTTAACATACAAAAATTGAAAGTACAAATTAAGAATCAATGTAATGGTATTACATTAAGCGTGTTCATATTGTTCAAAAAGTTTGAGATCTAAGAGCTGCCAGACTTTGTCTGTTTTCTACGGGACAGAATTGATTGTAGTTTAATCCATTTTTTATATGCCACAAAATACCGAACAAGCAGATGGCTCTTCTGATAAGAGAAGTGTTAAAGTTACAAGAGTGTCGCAATTTTACGGTTAGGATTTTAGACGGCTTGTTTAAGTCTACCTCCTACTCCAGTCACCAGCATACAAAACAGCGCTGTAGTTACTAAGACAAAACCATCTTAGGTCATGAAATTTATCCCAGCGAGCACTCTGACACCAAAATAATAATATTAAAAGTTTTAGTTTTAGCTTATGAAAGTTTTACAACATATTTGACTGGTTCCGATACTAGTTAGTACTGTTGAAGGGCTTAATACTTCAGAGGAATAACCACTAACCAAAATCAATAAATTACTATAAGTGAGCGGAATGATCGTTTCTCTATTATTAACACTGAAGGCCATTTCATCGATACCAAGTGCTAAATAAATATATATTGTTGGTATATTTTAAGACAAACCAATTCTATATATCTTTCTTTTATTTAAAAATTCAGCTATTAAATTTACGGTTTGCTTGTTGATTAAAGGAAATCGTGGTTTATAGACATGAAGATAATCCAAGTGCCTCGCTGTCCTGTGGTCGTGATGTTAGGCCTATTGTGCGCATATACTGAACATTACAGTCATAGCAGCAGGAACAGAAGAGGCTAACTCCTTCCTCTACAAGTTGCTGTACTGCGCTCTGCCACCAGTGATCTAGTTGAGGATGACCTACTAACTTGTGCTCACATCGTGCGAGCTGTCTGGCTGAAAAAAGACTTACCAAAGCCTGTGTACTGTTTCGGTACAGACAGTGGCGGTAGCTTGCTCGAATGATACCCATTACCTTTAAATATTCCTACTGCCACATCTACAGTACTCGCTTACATAACGTAATTATGGGTAACATAGGTGGGAGACTTGAATATGAGAGCTAAAATTCCGCCCATACGTTTAAGACATTCCAGTAACATGTATGACCCACGCGACAGTTGTCTCTTAAAACTAGTAGAACTGCCTCCTTGTTTGCTATTTCTTAGAATAAAATAGTACTCCATGTCATGAATTTTATTCCTCAAGAAATAAGTAAAACTTGGCAGCACTATGCAATCCCGTACTCAAATTGCTCATGTTTGCTTACTTTTTAAATAAGTGTGAAAGTAGAGCAATTATTTGGTATTAAAATTACTTTAGTATTATCTTGTAAACTGAAGTAATTGTATTAGATGAAATGCGTTTGGTCATTGTACCATTTCGCGCAATTAAAAACCAATCGCCAATTGTAATTGATAATTGGGTTTGTCCTGTATTTTAGTTATTTTTTTTATTCCGAGCAATTTTTGCAGCAGTAACGTACGTTAGTACGTATCTATTTTTACCAGAAAGAGAAGATTATAAAATGAACTTGTCGGTTTTTTTGTATATTTTTCACGAGATTGCTCGGCAAATAACGACGGATCTTTGCACAAAATATCGTGATACAGACAAGATCATCGTCCTACATAAATATTTCATCAATACCCGGCATGGTTATTGGACCCAATAACCGGTTCTAATAATTCATGTCTTGTATATCTCGGTGATATGATAATGAAATTGAAGTAAACTTATAACCCTTTTTATAATTTTTTATTCTTTTTAGCCGACTTTAAAAAAAGGAGAAAGTTTTGATTCAACTTAATTTTTTTGTATGTTTGGCACGTGATTACTTGGCCAAATACGGTTTGTATTTAATTGTGATAATTCTGTTCTGAAAATGCATACATTTCATTTCACATATGATCGATCGCTAGATCGAATCGAGATGGTTTTATATTATTTTATCATGATACGACTAGTGTTTTTTTAATTAAGTAGACGTAATAATGCATAAATGTCTATGTTGACGATATTATTATTTATCAAGTCGTCAATATAGACGATTATTTATGCATTATTAAATTAAAACTGCTAGTAGGATATTGATAAAATTTATGTGGGACCACTTCGAAACCATTTGCTATCCTTCAGAAAAAGAAGCATCCAATCGAGACGTGGTACCCAATGAAATAGTTGGAATCATTTTCTACAAAATGAAAACTTAATTGTTTGTATGTTTGTTACGCGATAACTCGGCCTATTAAGACTTTTTAAATGTAAACTTAAGTGTGTGATTGATGTGTGTGTGTGTGTTTTGAGTTGTGTTTGAGTGTTTGTATGTTTGTAGTTATAGTGTTTTATGAGTCATATTTAATAACCCACACATTTTTAAACTAGGGATTCTTCGATGTATTTTAAAAATATCTATATAGAGTTGTTATTACATAACTTATCATTTCGCTTAAATTTAGATTAGGTAAGCCAATTTAAAACTAAAAGTATAAATTGAAAAAGAGTAAAAAGTGTAAAGCCGAAGCGCATAATTTAAATAGTAGTACTGTACTCGTACATCGGTCGTTGAGTTAGTTGAGTCGTCGAAATAAACGAATATAACTCAAAAACGACTTTCCTATATAATCGCCTCTATGGTCTAGCGGTCCAGGTGTGTCAACCCTATTTCGGTTAGAAAAAAAGTTGTTTTCATTTATCTAATAAAAATAACGTTGCCTGGGAATAGATATGCACCGGGTTGGCGATAGGCTTGCCACCTATTACATTATGGGACTTAGTGTTTTCGGCTAGTCGTTGGTGTCCTGGTTGTGCCTTTGCCTAAGTGTTTGGAGATCCCGGCATGAAGATATTTTCCGGAGCTTGATAAAATTGATTAGAGTCTCCTGGGAATTGTGATCTAGGTTACAAGGGTCATTACCAAAAAGACAACTGATGGTAGTGTTGTGAAGCAGCTGGCTTGGGTATAATCTACCGTCTTATCTTCTTCTACGATCTTATGTTTGGGTTTTGGAGAGTAGGTTGGCACGTAGACTTGCACAATAAACCTAACATCCTGGCTATAGGACAGCGGTGCACTTCGACCATCTTGGTGTCTATGAACCACGATTCTCTTTCCATCAGGAAAACCGTGAATTTATTTGTTGACTTCTCAAATAAAAATAAATATATAAAGTATCAAATTTTATATTGTTTCTTAAATATACTTCAATCATTTGCTATTTTTATAAAGAAATTCGTGTACTGTATAAAGCCTTAACAGTTAAAAATTTTTTTCAAAAAAAATATCAAAAAGTAGCAATAAAAGCGAAGTCTATATTTTGCAGCTTTACTGCTCTTAATTTATTGTAATCAATCGATCAATTAAGCAATCAAATTTGTTTCAACAAACGATTGCTTAATTGATTGATTGATTACAATACATTTTAATGTTCCTATGTTATGTTATGTTCCCTATTCCGCGTGATCATCACATCAAGATTCAAAGGATGGATCAATTTTGCTAATTCTTGTTTTGTTGCATTGATTATGGTCAAATTAAAAGAAAAACCTAGAAAATTGCATTGAAAGTGGGAATAACCACACTTCAGTTTTGTCCATACAAATTGTTAGTAGCGGTCAATGTCAAGCGATACGAAGTTCGGCTAGTAGTAGCGGCAGATCGGCCAGTATTATATAAAACGAATCCCCACTTTGCGTAGTCAAGTCGTGATGTCTTAACGGATGGACCAATTTTGCTAATTCTTTTTTTGTTGTGTTAGTTATTGTCCGGAAAAGTTTCCTATGATGATAACAAAAAAATAGGAAAATTGAAGGGATGATTGGACCAACTGTTAGTTAACGTCCAGCAATAGGAAGTTCGCCGAGTAGGCTAGTGTGGTGTAAATATTATGGCTGGTTTACATTAGATGTTTATAGTTATTAGCATTCTGGTCAGTAATTTGACTTTTAAATTAGTTAACATTAAATTAGATTTTAAGAATTTAAAAATAAAATAACAATTGGGATTTATAATGAAATACTCCAAATATATTTTGGACTAAATGTGAGTTAGGCCATATCCAAGGCCTTAATCTATTTTCTATTACAAGTAACGCAATATTGATTTGCATGGCCATGAGAAATGCCACATCAGATTAGGCCTTTAGCTTATAGGCATTGCTGCCGATAACTACCTACGTCATGGTTGCCGTGGCAACAACTGCGATAAACATTAGTGGAGATTAAGATTGAATTGAGAAGTTTTGGAGCCATTGAGAAAAAGATAGTCACAGTTTTTTCTGTAATTATTGAATTTCGTGTATATCTATAATATAAAAATGACTTGCTAAATGTGTTGGTAAGCGCATAACTTCCGAGCCACTAAACTGATTTGGAGGATTCTTTCTTTGTAGCGTTAGTTATTGTTAGAAGAAGGTTCCTATGAAGAGAAAACCCGGGAAAATTGCAGGGAAACTGGGAAAAACAATACTTTATTTTTCTCATACAAACTGAACGGGTGGAACGAAGTTCGCCGGGACAGCTAGTATTGAATAAAACTAGTTAATTTTGAAGTCATTTTTTAGAATTTTGTTTAGCTATAGCGCACAAATGAATACAAATGAAATATTCGTGACGAAATTATTGTAGTTACTGTGTATTTTCTCGTTGCCGCCAAAATTTAAAAAAAACTATCCTATGTGTGTGCCTAATTTCATGACAATTATTGGTTCAGTAGTTTTGCGTTAAGGAGTAACAAACAAACAAACATAAAAAGTTTCGCATTTATAATGTTATTAGGTTAGGTTGAATATAATTTAATTTTTGTTTTGGATGACGATTAAAACTCGACGTTAATTTTAAATTCAAAAAAGTTTTAAACTTTATCTACTCAACCAAATCCCACCAAATTTTTTTTTCATTAAGCTCTATACTGACTTTGTATGTACTACACAAAAATGTTGTTACGAATCTTTACCAAAAGTTGCGTTTATTTGTTTAAAATTGCATGGATTATTCATTAGTCATATTCTTTAATTAACTAACCTACCCAAATTTAAATGATGGTAAGCAAAGGTTTTAAATCTGATATACCTAATAAGGAAAAGGTTTGCAAATTTTCCTTGTTAAACTGCAGTTTATGTAGTACCTACTACATATTATGTTAAAGAATTTTCATCTTATATGTAAAATTCTCGTGTCACAATGTTCATTCCCGTACTCCTCAGAAACGGCTTGACCGATTTTCATGAAATTTTGTGAGTATATTGACTAGATCTGAGAATCGACCTACATCTATTTTTCGTAACACTAAGTGAAGAGGGAGAATCACAGCAAAAAAATTAGCAGAACAACGTCTGACGGGTCAGCTAGTTTATTTAAAAATTTTACTATGATATTTCAATGAGTTTGCTTGACTTTTCTTTGCGGTGGCTCATTACACAAGCTCTGTAATGAGATTTGGCGGCAACGAGGAAATACACGATACGTTAATTTCTTAATGATTATTTCATTTGTGCTCTTTTACTGAACAAAATTTTACAAAATGACACCAAAATAGACTAATTTCACTCAATATTAACACGAAATTCAATAATTATGAAAAAACTTCGACCATCTTTTCTCCCGATGGCGCCAAAACTCTCAAGCCGATTCTTAGAAACATATGAATTGTGGTTTTATTTTCGACTGGCCAGTGTGTACATTTTGTGCTCAACGAAGCCAGAAAGTGTCGACTTCGTTTAGCGCAGCGGCTGGAAAGTTGTCATTCCTCGTCCGAAGGGAACGAGAAATAATTATAAGAATAAGGACGTACAAGGTTATTTTACCATGAGCCACAATAATCTCTTTTTGTATGAACTTTTGGAATTAAAAAGACTTTTAAACTTTGAAGTGATCAAGAATTATTAACACTTAATTGTTCATATACCATACATATAGAATGAGAAAACAAAGTACAAAAGTAGAGCTTATCTCTAACATGACACATTTTACTGTCAACCCAATATCGAGAACAAAACTCTAACAAAAAAGTTAAATGTAGACCATGTACAAAATAAAGATCACATAAGATAAAATAAAAATATTAACAAATTGTAAATTACTGGTTAAAAATATTTAGGTATTTCATAGTTTTTTTTTTACTCAAACAAATCTACTAATTCACAATCATCAATCATGTCAAGTCAATTCATAAGAGCGTTGCTGTCTAGTGGCACAACAATGTGAAAGTCTACCGGCAACCCTACACTAAGAACCGAAATATGATCATCATTATAGTGGCAGGAACAAGTAAGGTGGTGGATTTTTACCCAAGCAAGCTACTGCCCAACACTCTACCATCAATGAGTTTTTTAGTAAAAATATGTTTACGCCCATATCCCCGAAAAGGTAGACAGAGGCACAAACAGGGTACCCACGACTAGTCGAGAACACTAAGTCCCACAATGTGATAGGTGGCAGGCCTATCACCAACCGGACACATATCCAATCCAGAGCAACATTTTTTTTATTAGAAAACGTGAAAAACCACATTTTCTTTTTGCTTCCCAACCAGGGAGTCGATTCCGGGACCTCATAAAGTCAAGTCCAACACCTGAACTGCTGGACCACAGAGGCAATTTTTTTAGTAATTACCTCATTAGCCTACGCTCGTCTCTTACGAACTACTTGGCAGAGGTGCATATGATTTATTCTACTTAGCGGACCGGATATTACTAAGAACAAATATATAAATGTACTAGTAACTAAGTTATTAGCATGTAGTATTGTTGGATAAAATATAATTTCTCTTTCAGATGCTGTAAAGTGTGTGCAAGAACGTTAGGCGAAGACTGTGGCGGCTTTAGAGGAACCTGCGAGCCTGGCCTAAAATGTTATGAGGGATCTTGCACGCAGATAACGTGAACTTAGGTTATACATCTTTGTATTATACTTGTACAGTTTGTAAAACATATCTATTAACGTAGCTACGAGAGGACCAGTGGTATGGGATTCAGCGTCAAAAGCTTAAGTAGTCTTAGGGCCAGCAGGCTTGGGATGCGCACGTAGAGAAAAATAAAGGACTTTTTATGAGCATTGACTGTAATTGAAAGCAACAAGAAGTGTATATATTTACTTACTTGCCCCACGCAAAGTTTATTACGGGGTAGGCAAAGAGTGTCGAAGATTCATAAGAATAATAATAAGTATAAAAATGTATATTACTGTGCTTTACCTAACATAAATGACATAAAATGCATAATAACGTGTTTTTATCTGTTTTTTATGTAGGATATCTACAAACAAATATTAATACCTATTTACAAATATGTTTATTTTTTTTCTTTGTCTTAAAATAATTTTATTCCAATTGATATTTTTTGTGTTTAATTTCTTTAACGTGTATTAAAAGTACCATTGTGCAACATTTCTATGATTACATCTCCTTTACGTAAGGATGCCTGTAAGAGATCGATGTCTTAACGATGAGGCCGCCTATATTACAGTCACATAGTGTTTCCGTTTTTAAGTTGTATTTATTTTTTATTAATTTTAGTTCACAATAAAGAGACATTTTAACTTATTGTATACACGGCTCTTCTGATGGTAGGAGATAATCGTCGCCTATAAATACGATAGATGTTGTAAGTGTATCGCTGTCTCGTGACAGAGGTGCGAGATCAATTGTGCAAGTCTACAGGCGGGCAGTCTGCCCTTCGGACTGCAACGTGACACTGTCATTGATGAGTAGGAATAGGTAAGGTGGTGGATCCTTACACGGACAAGATCTTGTTGGTAATGACCCATTCCACCTTTGCTCGCCTTTTGCGACCTGCTTGTCAAAAAGGCTGAAGAAAAACAGTCTCAAATCAACACAGAGGAAAAAATAAATAATTAAATATGAGTTAATATAATTCGATATAAATAGTCCTCCGTCGTTCTTTTACATGGTGTGCATACCTTTTGTTTCTATTCACAAACGTAAAGGTGACGCAGAGAATATCAATTCTTTTGATAGTTTGTACTTTTTGTTTTTCAAACCTAACTTCGAATCAACGACGCGAACTCATATTTGGGAAGAATTACATAAGTATCATACAAGTGATCGCGGCCTTACACAAAAAAAAAACACAGCGAAAGAAACTCAGCGAGCAAGTTTTTTTTTAACACATAGCAAAACTAGAAATGATTGATGAGAGAAGCTTGAAGTATTAACTATAGCACTGAGAAATATATCAGTTAGTTTCTACATTGTAGAAACTGACGTTTCTTCATCTATTTCCGACTAAAATCTTAAATAAATGTACTCTCAAAAAGTACTTTTTTGAAATATTATAGCGAAAAAATAATCATAATCATTTTATCTCATTTTAAAGAATAAGTGTTCCCTCGTTTGATCTCACGAAAGAAAAGGGAGCACATTTTGTGATATTAAAATAAAAGAACTTTTCGTATTTCTGAATTAAATAAGAAAATTATAAAATTATGTACAACTGGGGTCCTTTAGCTTTGATAATAAGAATTCGTGGAGCTTTGCTTTATCAATCTTACTTTGTGATCGGCTTTGTAGCCTAGTGATCTGGTATTTTATTTGACTACATGTCTCAGGTTCGATTCCTGGATCGGGCAACTTACATTTTAAGTTTCGATTTTGTAAGAAAAGAAAGTTGCAAAGTATTTCCTATCTACAACATTATCGTGGTTTTTTACTGTGTATTTTTTTACGTACTTTTTATTATGTCTACAATAAAAAGTACGTTCAGTTAATTTTGGGTAAAAATAAGAAGTCAGACTACTTCACTGGGTCCAGCAACGATTCGTCCAGATCGGCATCACAATTTGTCCTTTTACGATAATTGTAGTGCTCGCAATTGTCTTGTTTTATTTTCGAGTACAGAATTACCAGTTACGTGAAGAGTCTTATCTTTCCAGTTCACCGTTTAGATACTTCAATTCCATTTTTTTAAGTTCAAAACCCTATTCTTGTCGTTTAGGATATCACGTATATCTTATAATTACATAAGTATATATCATAGACAAAAAGATAAAACCTTGTATTTCTTGAAAATCCCTTAAACAGGAAAGGTACTAAGATAGTAATATCGTCAGGCTTATAGTTGCTAGCAAGTCTTGAAGAACATGTAAGTTTTACAAGTTTCATGTTTTATGGAAGCTCAGTGTCTCCGGCTGTTCATGTCCATTAGAATGTAACATATAGACTTCTTACAACTTTTGACGCTGATATCGACGGAGTTTACAAGTCGAGGTTGGACAATAAACCTTAAAGCAAGTGAGCATCCGAAGTTTGATACCTGTTTATATATAGGCCTGAAATTGACCGTCTTACTACAAAAAAAGTTGAATAGTTGTTCTACGAAGCATTGTCTCAAATTGTATCTTCAACCAATAATATACTGCCACGTCATTCACTTGCAGAATGCTATTGGTTGGATGTCAATTTTAGGCAGTGTTTAGTAAACCACACGCGCCTTGACTTTTTTTGTGTTATGGAGGTTAAAGTTTGCATTTTGTGTCATTGTTGTTTAAATTTAAAAATTTTGTGATAAACAGACATTTATTTTATTTTTTTACCAGACAATTTTAATTATCTCTTGAAACAACCTTGTGTTTGTTATATGTGTAGCTTAAAACATCGATCAAATTAGAAAATTGTTAACATTTTTTTTTAATTTTATAAAATAGAATAAATGCTCTAAGTTCGAAATCATTAAAAATAAATATACTTAAAGATACTGATGTAATTTTTCTAAGCAATTTTACGAAATATATTTATTTCAATATATACTTTATGTCACAACATTTTGGGTCAAAAAAAATTGCTCGCCTTTTTGAGCTGCTTAGCAGGAAAACTGTTGGCCCATAACATCCAATGAGCTTAGGGCCAACAAGTATAGAACCGAATGTTGAAATAACTAATACACAAAATCTAGCCAATGTAGATCTTGTTATTGGATGGACGAGAATTCCTCTATTTATGTAGGTACCTATTAGTTCTCAAGAAATTATTTCTCGTTACTTTACCAAAATCTAAAAATAGTAAGGAAAATGCATGTTGACATAACCAAAAAACCCAGAATCTAACCGACTCTGATTTTGTTTCCTCTCATCCATTATTTATGAATTCATTCTTAGGGAATGTTACATTTCTGGGTGCATTAATAAAATGTAAAAATATGGGTTCTAAAATCTCTTTTAATGTCAAACTGGCTTAAAAATACATTCGTACTGGACTCAAACTTTTGAATAAATGATGCAAATATCCATTTAAATGTAAATATTCAAGCAAGTGTACATAATTTAGAATCATGTTTATGTAGAATTATAACTAAATTTAAAACTACACAATATTTAGTTTCTTTTCTTTGACCAGATGTGCAAAAATAAAATTAGTTGCTTTTTGTAAGATTGTAAAAGCAATAAGCATATCTTTTTTGTGTGGTAAATAATACACAATACACAATGGTAAGATAGTGAGTTGCAAAACTGGGACTCTCATTTTAAGCCAAATACTAACATTTCATTGAGACTCGCTTTTGTGAAAAAAAACCAGTACATAAATATAGAAACTTATTTTAGATTGCGGGATATTGTACTTTGTTTAAAGGCCACTTATGCGTTTCTGGATTAAATTTAATAATGCGTTAAACTTTCAAATATAAAGTGATTTAAATTTAGTTAGAAGCTAACTCGGAATAAAATACTTAACTATAAATGTGCAAATGGTCCTATGAGTAAACAATAATGAAATATATATAAAAAAAATTTGTGTAATATCTTTTTTTTAACAAATACTCTACTATACCATTTTTCACTGTCTCTCATTAGGTAATAAATAATTCCTAAAATCTGTATCTATTCTTATAAGAAATGTACATTAAAACTATATCGTAAATTATTTCTGTGTGCTTCCAGGTTACTTATAGAATTTAAGATTCGTAAATATATCTGTAATAGTAAACAATAATCATGTTTTAAACTGTAAATATAATATTGAATAGCATTTTTATCTTGTACGTATTATACATTACACAATGTAGGTTATCAGAATATGTTTAATTGTTATTATGTTAATATGTTTGTTGTTGTCACACTTAGTTTTCTTTTGTGTATATTTCAATTGTTTTGATTATTTGCACAATGGAATAACGTAATATACTTTTATGATAGAAAAATAAGAAATGTCTACAGATAATTTAACAAGTTCAGGTAAAAGGATAAATATGCCACCTTAGGCTTTTGTTTAACTGCTCGAAGTGTATACTTACTTGTGTACTTTGGGGAAACCGTAAAGTGGCAACTTCGATGAATGCACTTCAAAGAAAGTTGTCACTTTCGACCCTAAGGGCGAAAGATTGATTATAGCGTTGTGTAACTAATCCTAAAATTAAAAAAATTAACCCTCTTCTAAATCAAACAGGGTCCACAATTAATTGGATTTCTGGTGGATATTTCATGTTCCCTCTGCCAAGTTTTACCAACATCAGGTCATTGGTTTCAAAGAAATAGTCTAGAAAAATATAATGGTCTCAAATTTGTTGAGTCTTTAGTAGGATTTTGTTTGGGTCGAAAGTAGTTCAGTGGTTGATTTGATTGTAAAGTATCACAAATTATATTTAGGATTGAGCAAATAACCCTAGCTACGAGGTCACAGACACACTAAAATATAAACCTTTCTCTTTGTGTTAGGAGTTCATTTAAAACAATATTAAGTATAGCAAATAAATCTTACTATTAACAACGCTGCTGTAACTTGGATTTAAGAAATAGGTATTACGTAAGCATGTTCGTTTTAATTTCACTTTTTGTATAAAAATATCACGTATATACTTTTTTCGATTATTTTATTAATTAGTTACGTTTTTTATATTTGGCTAAGGGTCTGTTCATAGCTCTACGTTACGACATCGTGAACGTGGAACGGTGCAGTAATGCGGTACAGTACGTTTACGTGGCGTACAAATTTACGTTAACGTAACGTAAAAATGCACATCACAACACAACAACGTTGCACGTCAGTCTCGTTCTAGATATGGGCCGTAAAATATGTATTATGCTTCTGCTTTTGTTAAAAAGACGGCTATTGCTAAATTCACACATTAAAACTAATAGCTGAGACAATAAAGTATTAACGAAGCGAGCGAGCGCGTCGAGTGGAGCCACGTAGCGCCGTCCCACGGCGTCATTGCCGTAACGTGAGGCACACAGACTTCCACGTTGACGACCCCGTGACGTGGTGATGTAGACAGGCCCTTATGTTGTTTAAGTTTCTAAGTTTCACTTCAAATACGAAAAGATGTATAAATATAATATATTAAAGCTACTTGTTAACTGTGCACATATTGATAAATTATATAATAAATAAGTTAACTGAAAAGTTGTTTCAATATTAGTAAAATAAGAGTAATCACAACGTAAGCAAGACTGCAATTTTACCGTTTTGTTAATACACTTAGACTAATATACTTCAATCTTTAAGTTGACATTAAAGTCCGTACTACAATGCTAGAGTATAAGGTCAACCTTGACTATAATAGTCTAGGTTTGTTAATAAGATGGCTAGTTTTTTTTATATAGAAATCAGCGATCAAACACTTGTGACCGAGATGTTAGGCCTATTGTACAAGTATACAGGCTACCCCCACCCTCTGGACCAGAATATGAGAGTAATTATAGCAGCAGGAATAGGTGAGTCTGTGGATCCCCACCAGACAAGTTGCTGCACAGCATTCTGCCGCCAGCGGTATTTTTAGTGATGAACTATATTTTAACCAGTGCTTGCCTCAAACAAGCTGCCTGACGGATAGGAAAATGGACTGTTCTAATCAGCAAACCCGGACCACCAAAGGAAATGATGTCTAATGTTATGTTACTAAAACAAATAATTAGTATAAAGTATTTTACAATTTGGTCGATCTCCAAAGGAATATGATGGGGATGAAAGTTTATATAAATAACATGAAAGCGTAATATTAAATGAATAATATCATAAGAAAAATCATAACAATTCTAAGCTGTACTAACAATACTCTATCATGCAAACTTGGAAGGATGGTAGGTAGTTGTAATATGTATGTATAAATTGTAACCATCGTGAAGGAAACATTGCTGCTTTTAATATTTATGGTAAAGCAATAATGATGGGTTCATCTATACTTATAAAAAATCTGTAGAGCGGTCAATTCTGTTAACGAAATCTATTTCCAAAATAACTCTCAGGGGGTGATTAGGGACCCCTGCTGTTGCCAAAAATGCTATCAGTAAATTTTTTGTCCGTCCATCTGTCTGTCTTTCTGTCTGTTTGTATGTATGTCTTTATGTATAACTGTTAAAGAAACAAAGAAACTACTCGACGGATTACCCCTGAACTGGTATACTTTTCATCAAATTGTAGCAATCGTTACGAAGACATTGCTGCTTATAACGGTCACAATAGTTATGAGTTCATATAAAAATAAAATTTGGTGCTAATCACCAGAAAGTACTTAATATATTAAAAAAAACAGTTAAAAAATTTTTGTGTATTTGTGTTTGAAAATATTTTTGTATGAGTTTCTTTTGCCAACTTTTTATAAAGATATTCAACTTACTCAGAAATCAAAGAAATAATTAAAGGTGAAACAATAATGAAACAGAAGGAACCTATATATTATTTCTCTAAATATGCTTTTCGCAGTATTTCCTGTACCACCTGTCTATTCTACAATATGTTTTTGTTATAAAAATATAATATTAAACTATTTTTTGATGTTGGAGGACAGCGAATATGCATACTTCTTTCCTGTTGTTAAGAGGCATAGCCTATATACACCATAGATGTTACAAGTTTCTGTGCTATCTTTAAGCCGGGATGAAAAGCCTAATGTGCAAGTCTATTGGCTACCCTACCCTCCAGACTGGAACGTGAGAGTCATTATGGTGGCAGGAATAGGTAAAGCGGTAGACCTCTACCCGAGCAATCCTGAATAGTAGTGTACCTCGAAATAAGGTATTTGAGTTGTTAAACGGAAAATATAGTGTTAAAGATTTTTTTGGACGCAAGCATAAAATATAATAAAATATTAGTTATAGTATATAATAGCACTATTAATTTATAAAATTTCAGAAATCGTAGTTACCGGGAAATTTGTTTTCTCGTATCTTCTCCTGCCTGGTTAGGTTTGGAAACGGTAGTACAAGGCAGATAGGTTACAATCCTGGTTGCCGGGGAGTTTGTTATCCATTTTCTTCTTTTAACTAGCTAAGTTTGGAAACGGTGGTGCATAGTTTAGGGTATATAAAGTTAAATTTATGTATATTTCAAAATTGTTTCTGTAGTCTAGTGGTCCAGGTGTTGCATTTGGCTACATGAGGAGGGTTTCCTAGGATGGGCAACAAAAAGAGGATGCGGTTTATTCCGATTTTCTAATAAAGAAATCTGGGTCAGGGTTGGATATAATGTGCCCGGTTGGCTATAGGCTTGCCACCTATCACATTGTAGTACCTAGTGTCTTCGGCTAGTAGTGGGTGTCCTAGTTGTGCCCCTGCATACTTCTTCGAGGATTAAGACACTTTTTTTATTTAAAAATTGCTCGTCACATAAGATGTAACGAATACAAAAGACGAAAGATAAACATTAAATTGTAATAAACAAATATATATATAAATGTTAAAATATTTGCACAACACAATGTGGTAGAATATGTTGGAATGCTTAAATAATTTCGTAATAACTTTTTAACACATTCGGCATAAAATATTATACCATGGTCTTGTTTGTAATTACCTATATTTTAAACTGTAGGACCTGTGCTCGGCTCTTCTGAGCTACCGCCTACCTGACAGACACGCAGATAGTCTATTCTACTTAGCGGACTAGAAACAAATCGATAGAAACCATTTTATTAATTTCTTAAATAATTAAGAGAGAGAGAGAGAGATCAAAGCTAACATTAGATTTAAAAAAAAATCACCATTATCAGAATCGATTTCAAAACTGCAATCAACATAAAAAGAATCCAGATGAACGAGTACATGAACGAAGAAAAATGTTTGCTATTGCATTGTTTTTCCATGCACTTTTTCCTCGAAAAAGTAGCCAGATATACCAGGGACATACGACATACGAGTAGCCGAAAGTACCTATTTAGCCCCACTATGTAATAGGTGGCTATCCTACGGCCGATCGTTCACATATCTCGGATATCGTTGCTTTTAAACGAAAATTGCAAAAAACGTTGTTTGTTGCCCTAGCCGGGAATCGTACCCAGGACTTCATGTGGTCAACACCAACGCTGGACCACTTAACCGTAGACGAAGTTTTACTACACTTAACAAAACTGCCAACCTAAGAGACTAGCAAACCCAAAGATTGTGGAAAAGTTTCGAAGAAAAAACTTGATCCTTTTTCTTTATCTCGCAGATTCAAAGCTGTCATACTTTATCTCTACTTGAGTTCTGTTCAGGAAATATAAATCAATTGTAAGCAAACTCGTCATCCCGACCTTTCTACTTCGACCCCTTTTCCTAATCTTTTGTTTAGAGCTTTTTGAATTTAAGATACATCATACTGTATTAAAGGCACATATTTAAGAACAATGTTGGTGTTTTCCAATATTTTGTAGTTTTTATCTTGCAATAATTGTAGGTTAATAATATGTTTTAATGAGAGTATATATCAAACAAGCAAACGGATATGGTAATCTTATTAATACTACAAATGCGAAAGTTTGAACATTTGTTTGTTTGTAACCCCTTTTCGCAAGTACGGCTAAACGGATTTTTATGAAATTTAGCACACACGTACCCAACTTAGCAAGTTAACCTCAACTTGGATAAACGCATAGGATAGTTTTTATGGCGATAAATATTCCTGCGGGAGCATTAAGCACTCGGGAAACGCCGCGGGCCAGATTAATATACAATTAAGTCAAAGTCGGCATTGTTTTTCAAATAAATACCTACAGCCGAGCACTGCGTCAACATGCGATAGCGCTACACGCCTTTAGTGCCTATTTAAATTTTCGTGATCGCAACTACTGTATATTTTAACTAATAATTATAAATTAATGCAAAGCAAATGTTTAATAAAGATGCAAGTGGAGCTCTTTTATTAATATGTATAAATTTCTTAAAATCCACCCATAATAGATCAGTGAAGCTCAAAACCAGCACAAATCGTTGTTTTTTGCCGTATTAAGAAAATACTCGTATTTTGACCTACCAAACCAAACGAATACAAACGCACAAACATAACGCTCGCTTAAATACTAATTACAAAAAACGTCGACCGTTTGTCAGTCACAGCGGCGCAAATGCGAATGATGTCGTATCACGTATGAACCAAGTGTACACAATACTCGAGACACGTACGTATAAATGCGTTTTTGTCAGTTTGTACGAAGAAGATAATGTATACTTTGCTTACACATGGCTCTCGTGTCGTTGCTGACCTGTGGCTGATTGATTACAAGTGAAACCTAAGTGTCGCCTAAGGCCTGAGTGTGGTCTAAGGCCTAATGGAACTGCAAAATACTGAATCCTATATTTTCATTACTACGAAGCAACATATTCATTCTTTTTTCGAACTGATGATTTCAAACAATTCCAACATTTTTATCAATATTCCATTAGAGCTTTCACATTATAATTAATAATACATAATCTATGTTATTAATATTGATGTCGTCAACGTAAAAAAATAATTTTTGCACCACCTTGGAATTGTATCCTACCTATCTTTCTAAAAAATGAAACATTAAGATCAGTTTGCTTATTGGCCGAGTATAAGTGTGACAAACGTAAAGAAAAACGTGGTGTCCAATTTATAGCCTCTTCTTTTCGAAGTCGGTAGAAGTTTTAATAAAATGTTTTTTCTATATTTTGAAGAACCTTCATTTTTATACATTTCTGTTTTATTCGTAGTGGACCAACTCGCGTAGAAATATCAAAGATGATGGCAATAGTTTTTATTCTAAGTAATTTCTAAACAGCGTATAAAACATGTGTAGGTGTATCAAAATAAAATACATTAAAACAAAAGAATAATGAATTAGTAAATATTTTTGGACTAGCTACACAAATTAAACCTGACCGCATTGATTAAATAAATTAATTAAAGTAAGAAAATTGTTTGCTTGTTTTGTGTAAGTGTGTTAGTTAACGATACTAATATATAGAAATATTGAAATAGATACCCGACTAAATTTAATAAACACCCAGACGGGTGCAATTTGCGGGTGCAAAATGCAAATGCAGATACTTAAATATTCATTACACAAATGACTGCCCCCGTCGGAAATCGATCCCGAGCCGATCTGAGCGCTGAAGTTAGGTATAACCTTCGACCAACTAGACAATCGAGTATTTTGATTTTTAATTAACAAAATCGTGAGACCCTACTTTTTGGTCGTATTCTTTAGCAATAACATATTACGGTGTATATATGTGATGATTGTAAATATACAGGGTTACATTTAAAGTATCGGCCAAATTTTGAACAACGATTCGGAATCGATAGCACTTGCCATCTTTAAAGTAATTGAAAACTTGAAATGACATTTTATAATGTTTATTGAATGCAAATGTCTTGCATTGTTATGAAGTAAACAAGCATAAAACTGGTTCCCATTGACCGCAGTCGTATTCGCAGATTAGTGACGTCGTGACTCGTATGAGGTACGACATAACCTGTCATCAAGTTAGGCATTTATGCAGACTGTTTATAAAAGTAAGTATCACTTACTTAATTGGCTGTTTTTATGGTATTGGAAGGCAAACAAGCAAACGGATTTCCTGGTTGTTAACGCACAGTTACCACCTTTGGTATCTACCAAAGGTGGTAACTGTGCGTTGCCAAACTGAGGCCGGGATGTTAGGCCAAAAGTAAGTTTACCGGCTACCTTATCCTTCGAACCGGAACACGTCAACGGCAAGCACTAACGATATGGCAGCAGGAATAGATTAGGCATAAAACTTAATGTGCATTACCATTTAGTATTTTACCCCCTTATATTAAAAATTTTGCTGTCCTTTCTAAAGCCCGGAGAAGTTGTAAAAACCGCGAGGTTGACAACATAGTAGTCATTCAAAACAAAAAAAGTCCTTTCATTGTATAAAAAATAGAAAAAGATACCACAAGTATATGTCTTGACAGTTTAAAATTTACCTCTAACAAAAATAAAGTAGCTACACTGAAACGACAGTTTAACCTAGTTTCTTATTTAAACAGAAACATTGCCGGAAAACAAACCGAGTAATGGAGGCTCTGGGTGCAATAAACACTGGATGAAGGATTGGGAAAATATTTGTTCTGCCATCCCCTAGGCGAAAATTCTTAGTACTCGTATATTTTTCCGACTATCTATTTAATAATAGTTTTTGAGGTTACGAAAAAAGGCCTTTTATTTTATTTGAATAGTTTTTAAACCTATGAAAGGCACACCCGTATTCCCTGTGTTATTCCGGGCTTATTAATTGTAGAATAGACCATCTCTGCCTTCCTGTCAGGTAGCTCGTAAAAGGCGAGCATAGGCTTACCGTCACTAACACCTTGATATCCTACCAGGTGGTAGAGTTTCGCATCGACCCGCCTGGATTGGTACCACTGCCTTACCTTTTCCTGTCGCCATAACATCAGTGCTTGCCGTTGACGTGTTCCAGTTCGAAAGGTAAGGTAGCTGGTAAACATCTTGGCCTCATATTGGCTACCATTACCACATTTGATGTGTCTCGTTGGCGTCAATTTCTTAATCCATCTGCTTGTTTTCCTTGCAATATCATAAAAAAATACAAGCAGACGGATTTCCTGATGACAAGACACGTTGAAACTAAATACCAAAGGTGGTAATGGTGTCCAACCAATATAACATTGGGAATTTCAACCTCTTGCTTTAGTTACTTTATCAGGTATACTCCTTTCAAAATGTCGTGTTCCAACATGATAGCCGATGACGATAGCGCCCACGTTATGGCTGCATAACCAGCTTAGATGGTGGTACTAATAGAAGCGACTCATCTCCCATTCCTACTGTAAAGGTATTTATGAAAAAGTGCGAGTAATAATGCTTGTTTTAAGAGCTGCTTATTTATGAATTAGTTTTTGGGTCTGAGGCAACGGACAAGCAGGTGAATCTGCAGAAGGTAAGAGAATACCATCATCTATGTGGTATTGACACTATAGATTTTTCTGTGGAAAGAGCAGCAAACAAATATAATACTTTCCTGATGAAAACTGGCAACAGTAGCCTACAGATACTATAAATTTTAAAGGTGCATCGCTGTTCTGTCGAACGGTGTAAGCATTTTGTGCAAGCCTACTAGAAACTCTACCCTTCGGACAGCAACATGACATTGTCACTTAAGAGCTTCGCTTTTGTGGGGTTAAGGGACACACACCTAACTTTACCGACTAACATCGAGGCTTGTTTTCGATTCTCGACGGGTCTGGTCTGGTTCTGCGAGTTTGTTAAATTTATTCTAGTACATATATACCTAGTCTTGCCATAAATATTGTAATAAAGAAAAAAAATATTTTTTTAACTGCAAATAACATATATTACTTTTACAGTGTGTTAGTTTAATACATAA
>NJDD01000460.1:136027-200435 GCA_002245505.1 Calephelis nemesis
TGAGAAAACACAATGAACAATCGTATAAAAATGACAGATTCGAAATTCAAATGTAATATTTTTTTTATTTTTAAGTGTAACAGTATTTATGGCCAGACTAAGTACATATTCCTATGTTTTAGTATTATTGACTAACAGCCATAATACAAGCATAATTTGATTACTTTCTGCCTAGATTCAATTTGCTTAGATTGTCCAGGAACATTTTTTTATATATTATGACGGCAGGAATTGGTTAAGCGTCGGATACCCGCCCGGGCAAATTATTGCCAGCACTACTCACTTGCAAATCTAACTCTAGTGATATTAGATTTAATGACCTATTTGACCTACAATCGCCTCTTACGTTTATTCTACAGAAAAGGACTAATACGGGAATGTTACTAATACGTCGCTATCTTGTGACTGTGACATTAAGCCACGTATTCTAATTTATCGATTACCTTGCCCTCTAGATAAAAATCAATGAGTTGCAAGCATTAACACTATGGCATTGAATTTAAGGCGGTAATCTGGACGAAATAAAAAAAACAAGGAGATTTTCGTAAAAGGCGAGCATAGGCTTTACGTCACTAACACCATAACATGTGACCAGGTGTTAAAGTCTCGCAGCGACTCGCCCGGATTGGTGCCAAGGCCTTAGCTATTCTTGTTGCCATAATGTCAGAGCTTGCCGTTGACGTGATCCGGCTTGGAGTTTAAGGTGGCAGGTAAACTTACTTTTGCTCGAGGCCTAACATCTAGGCTTAACGTTGGCAACACACCAATTCCACCTTTGGTATCTCTAGGCGTTGTGAATTTCTTACCATCAGGAAATTCGTTTGCTTGTTTGCCTCCCAATATCATAAAAACGTGTTTGCGACAAGGCGTATTTGCAACTATCAAGTACGTTAAAAGCAACCTCGGAGGAAAATTTGTTTCCATCTTCCGATGTAGTCAAGTTTGGATTAAATGAAGGTGGATAAAACCAATGCTTACAACCGTCTAGAACCAGTATAACTAGCAAATTTATTTTAAAAACCAGTTTTTCCAGCTTCGAAAATACCCGAGGGTCTATTTGATATATTCCAACGTCGGCACTTGATAAAATTTCCTATAAACTTATAAACTCACTTTTGCTCTTAGCCTAACATCCCGACCTCAGGTTGGCAACGCACCATTACCACCTTTGGTGTCTCTAGGCGATGTGAATTTCTTACCATCAAGATCTCCGAAGATGAGAAGAAGAAGAGAATCCGTCTACTAGTTTGCTTCCAATATCATAAAAAATAATAACATATAAATACCTAAGGATATAATATACTATTATATAACGATGTGTCGTCTCCTATATATAACAGACGACTTTATCTCTTTGAAAAAAACTGCCTGCTTATCCGTTACCTTGCCATATAAAGAAGACAAGTAACAATATACCTCATTTTCTAGTAATAAGTAGAAAAAAAGTAATAACACTGAAGCCAAATCTGCTATTAACCCAAAAAGTCTCAAAAACTTTCTCGAAACGTTCATTGATTTTATCGTGCAAACGTTATCGTGCTTAGCACTATTTGGAGGTTGACCTTACTAGTGCTAGAAAGTGATTAAGCGTGAGTCGGATTCGACCTTAGAAGGTTTCGTAGTAGCAAGCATAGGTTAAGTGAGTAAATATGTATATTAATACAATGTAGACATATTTACACTGGAAGTTACACTCCTACACTGAAGAACTTAAGTCATTTCCAAATATTGCTCTCTTTTATTACCGGCCACTCTTTCAGTGGGTTTTTTTATTTTAATGAACAAAGTTAAAATGACAGAGAGTCAGCAACATACAGAAAAGACCCCGTGTTCTTCGTATACCCCATGTTGGTTTGGGCTTCCATACAGAAAATACTATCTGCCTTCCTGCCAGGCAGCTAGCAAAAGGTGAGCATAGGTTCACTAGCACCGTGACGTCCTACTAGGTGGTAGAATTTCGCAAACTTTTCTTGCTACCATAACGTCAGTGCTTGCCTTTGACTTACTCCGGTGTTGCGGATAAGATAGCTGATAATCTTACTTTTCCTTGAGGCTTAAGATCCCGACCTAATGTTGGCAAAGTACCATTACCATCTTTGGTGTCTCTAGGCACCGTGAATTTCTTACTATCAGGAAATGAAGCTGTTTGTTTGCCTCCCAATATCATACAAAAGACATCAGTTATCTGATATAAGTTTAACCCCCAGTAGTAGCAGTAGCACCAGCAGCAGTTTCATGATTAACATCTAATATTATTCGACAAAATGTCACAAAAAACCACTGGAAATTCTCAAATATAATTAAACGAGATGTCACAAAATAGAAAATAAATTTTCATGAGCAGAACATCACTTTTAATTAAAAGTTTCAAAAAATGAAAAGGCATATACATACTTTTAAAAATTTGACTGCCTAATTTTAAAAAAAGAGGGGAAAGGATTCATTTTAGCAACTTGTAAATAATATGTATCTAAACAATTGAAGTATCTTCACGCTCATATCCCCGAAGAGGTAGACAGAGGTACAACCAGGGCACCCACGACTAGCCGAAGACACTAAGTCCAACAATGTGATAGGTGGCAAGCCTATCGCCAACCGGGCACATTTCCAATCCCGAGCAATTCTATTCAATTCAATATAAACAATTGACTAAGAGGAAATGGTGTTTAATGCCTCAATGTCATTTCTAAAGTCCTTTATGTACATGACATTTACGTTTGAAATAAGTATGCTGTGAACAGTGAAACCGGTTGGCTATAGTATAACATAAAAAGTGTATAGTGGAAAAGTACAAGCGTTTACCTTAAAAATGGAATGGAATTCCACCAAGTGTCAACAACAGAATTAGGCCTATTATTAAGCAAGTCTACCGGATATCCTACCCTACGGATTACAACATGACAATGATTATATAACTCTGCTTCTTATTCTTAGATGGCATTATTTTTAAGAGATGTCATCCCAAATTAATATTTCCAAATTCTTCTTGCACACCAATCAATCTGGAACAGGACAATCTAATATTTATGGCTACCCATTAATCTAGGAAGTGTGAATAATATTGACATCTTATTGTGTCTAAATGTGTAGTTTTTATCGAGAATTTCAATTTGAATGCATGTACATCGGATAACTGGTTGTTCGATTACAGCTGCAACACACTTAGTTCATGTTAGGTACATGATTTCGTATTGTATATAAAAAGAAGAATTCCATATTAAAACATCAAAGTCTGATCATGGATACATTTCTTTCCATGTATCCGTAATTAGATTACGTTAGTCTGACCAAGTACACAAAGGAGTGGACGTCGTCAGATCAGTCTAACAATGCGATCTGACCATGGATACCTACCCGATTTTTTAGTTTTTAGAACTATGGGATGGAGCGTCCTCCTTTTATTATTTTTTGTAATTTTGTATAAAAATCGTTCACAGAATACATCTATTTACCGAGTTTTAACTCTTTTTGACACACCGAATTTGAGAGATCCAATATTGAAATTTGGCTACCGAATCCTAAAATACTAATCGCTAGCTAACAAAAACTTATTAGAGTCTTAGGCAGTTACGTTGATGTTTGGTTCCATTTTAGTAAATTACTAATAAGTCATTTTTACCGACTCCAATAAGGACGTTATTACTTTGTCCGTATTTTCTTGAATTTTTGTCACGTGATTACATACATACATATATTCATGCCAAGTCCCAAGCAAGGAGTATCGAGTGCCAAACCTCACAATCCTGACAAATCTATCTGGCTTCCCTTTTCATACAAACACTGCAGTTTCGGAGACTGTTGACACAACCCTCGGATAATATCCAAGCTATCCTTTTCGTTCAAATGAATAAATGCTCTGTCAATCTTTCATCTGTCACTTTTTCCACACCTACTAACCACACTACACTCTTTCCCTGTCTCTACCCTGCACAGAGTGTCGAGTGACAAATTTCACGATCCTGTCTGGCCTCATCCCCATTCATTATATTCTTTAATACAAACTTGCCGCTTCGAAGATTTTTAAAACCAACCTTGGATAATATTGGAGCGATTTGATCGTTGAATATAAACCTTGGTTTCCCGGGTACCTACATCCATCCACATTCGCATTGTATTATTGTTTTTTCAACCTTTCATCTTTTATTATTTCCACACGGTCGAACTAGCTAAGCATTTAACAACAGGGTGGGAACACTTTCTCGGATCTCACTGTTTCAAATGCGGTCAACGATCATTACACTACAGATTTTCCTTAGCGCTATCCTCCTACTTTCACACTTTTTCTAACATATACAACTGTTGCTTCATTGGGACAACGTTGAGATAAGCGCAGAATTATGCTTAGCGAATATAGCGTTTTGACTCAAAACCTCGCTTTGAAATAGCTTACCCAGCGCTCGATTCATACTACTCCCTGCACACACTCTCCTCTCTACAACAACCAAGTTATACATACAATTTCAATTACTTGCTCTAGCACTACATTATCAACTAAAACTCTTACACCCGTACTGGCTACGTCTCTTTCAAACTCCATTATTTTGGATTTCATCGCTTTCAAATGTAAGCCCCTTTCTTAATAATCGCCTTCTATAACTATGATCAGTGTTTGCAGCTCAAATTAACTAGAGCTCAAAATAACAGCATGATCTGCATTAAGCAGGCAGTTCTCCACTTGGTCGCCCTAACGCATTCCCACATTCAATGAACTTTACCTTTTAAGACATTTGTACAAACTGCTAATAAACTTCAATTTTAATAATGATGTCGTCATATTATTAAATGTTGTATTTTTTCGATTATCTTTTGATTCCATTATCAGATCTAGACACAGAAATCAGCACAAAAGTTAGCCCTTTTAAATGAAACAACAATTTATAAAATCGGTTAATTAAAGACGGAGAATCAGATTAAGCAGATTTAATAGAATAGATAAAAGTCGATCATATGACCTCTTATTTTCTAAGGTGGTTAAAAAACAGTAAATATATTTTTATATAAACACTTACCCGCGGCTTTGTTCGCGTGGCAGTTAATATACTCACTGATTATAGCCCATTAATAAGGATTTTCATACAAAATTTCAACCCCTATTACACCCCCTTTGGGGCAGAATTTCCAGAAACACATAAATACGTATCTATTAATTTTTAATAAGTAGTCCAAACATAAAGTTTCACATTTCTAACTCAAAAAATTACGATATGGAATACAAACTTTCAACTCCTTTTTCGGCCCCTTAGAGGTACAAATTTTCATCGATCGCCAACAAAGAAGATTGTTACTTTTAAATAACAGTCAATGTCATCTCCGTGCAATAGATGATTCCGTCATCAATATTTGTCGCAAGCGTTACAAAATTCGTCGTTTTTAAGTCAGACCATAAGTATAAACCATCGAATTATCATAAATTCTGTTACCACAAATCCGGTATTACTCAAAAACCTCAAAAAAGTATCATTTTTGTTTTGCATTTAAAATGCTAGGATTGCGAAAAAGTAAATCTAAATTTTTTCAACAAAATTTTAAATAACACTGTAGATGGGATCATATTCATTGTGATTTCCTCCAAACTTTCTTCATACAAACAAATAAGATAGTAGTCTCATTTTCCTACGGAAATTAAAGAAGTTTTACCGGAAACGAGTCGTACATGTTTGAATTTCAAGGAAAAATGAAATTGTAAGCCAGAATTTCAAATGCAAGGACTAACTTTGTTCTGTCGTTTGTTCATCCTACTAATATTTTAAATTCGAAAGTTTGCTTGTTAGTTTGTTTGTTACTCCTTAAGGCAAAAAACTGCTGAACCAATTGTCATGAAATTTGACACACACATAGGAAGTAACTTGGACTAACACATAGGATAGTTTTTATCTCGAAAAAAATTTCCTATATGTGGGACTATTAACGTCGCTGGCAACAGCTAGTTTTCAATATTTTTTGTATTCTGTCCATAAATTAGAAACAAACCTATGTCGTTTTGAACTAGATGTCTATGATCAGGGCTGGATTTGCCCTTATTGTTACCATTGAATATTATTATCGGCACACATTAAATTCAAACGAAAAAGATTTTTATATTACGATAAAAAAAAATCGTCCTAGCCAAAGAACACACCTGCAAAAGTGTTTTCGAAGATCTTAAAGCAGCCTCAAATGCCAGTCTACCAGATTCCAACAACCATAAATATTAATCTAATCTCAAATAAAATTAATATTATCTGTATTATCTTTAATAACTATCGCTTCACAGTCGCAAGTTTGTACGATCCATACTTCTAAATAAGGCCATGTGTGTTATTGTACCGCTTTTTGGGACTATTGTCTATTAATTTAGTTAGTAAAAATATAAAATACTATTTTGGTTCTATGACATCGATATATTATATCCTCTATTGTATGTATCCCAAACTGTATTTCCTTTTTGTTTATATATATTGTACTTATCTAAGAACTCATGAAACGGTTTCTCAGGATTTGGGTCTGCGTTTTTTGCAGATGTATATGCAAAAAGTAAAAACACATTTCAACACGTGTTTTACATCCGGTCGCTCGCCCGTAGAATTGTATAAGTTTACAATGATTGCAACCGCAGCGTAAGCATTTTGTGACGGCAGAAATGACCGGTCTCGTCAGTTTTGAAATAAAACCGTAAATCTGCCGCGGGCGCGGGTAAAAACCGCTCCGTGAGTTCTTGTTCTGAGTATATAGTACTGTATTCCCTTTCTCTAGAAGCTAACCGAGATGTGAAACGTGCAAAGTTTTACGTTCCCCTCTATTATCAGTAGATGGATTTTCTAAAGTGAAACTTCTTTAGAATCGTTGTGATTTCAAAACGGGTGCAACGGAAAAACGACAGGTAAGAGACACAAATATATATTCATCTCATTCTTTTGTCGACTTACTGAAGTTTCACTTTTATCGTGTGTGAATCGCACATACACCTTTTTTAAATATAACATTGTTGTGACTTGACATTTATTTGTCCCAATACTAATTGAATTCATAAAATATGACTGTATATTTATTCAATTTGCTTAATCCTTTACAGATTAACAAATATTTTTAAGACAAAAACTAATCATTACAATCGAATATAACAGTTTATACAATTACAAACTAGATCATAGCCTTAGCCACAGCAATACTACAGGAGGTGAGTCGACTGATTTTAGAAACACACAATAATCCTTAGTTTGCTCACGAATTTAAGCCAGTACACAAACAAACCTGTGTTTGTAGTCCGTCCCTGGAGACCAAGATATACTGAGCTTCCTAAATAAACCCTCTAAGCAGTAATTGCATCGCCACTCAGATTCACTGCTTTAAACCGCAAAACGCTATCTTCCGATATTGCAAAGCTTTGTTAGTAACACCTTATGTACCAGAATATCTACGATTTAATTACTATTTCATCTATGTGTAGTATCCTAAGAGAAGATAAGGGGAGTTACTCGAGCGCGCTGGGCTATAATTCAGAACAAGGCCTTGCGTTTTGGGACAGTATGTTTTTTTATATGCATACATATATGCATACATATACACAAATTTATACACTAAGTCCCTTACGAGGTAGATTTCCTATAATTAAATATTGTTAACAATACCCGTCTCGCATGATACCCGAGCGATTTAATAGTAGAATCACAACCCAGGCCTACCCGGGTACCAACTTCCATCCACATTCGCATTGCATAATATCTGCTTTGTCAATCATTCAACTTTCATTCTTAACATATTATCGAACCAGCGGATCAAACCCATATTAATAAACCTATTAAAAGAATACAACATGTAAGATACACGGAGTTCATTGCAAGCTAATAAAAGTATATTTCAGTATATGTGATGATCTGAGTGTCAAATATTGAAGTGAAACAGTGAGAAACTGAAAAGCAAGCCATTTATGACCATCAGCTATTGCGAAAAACTGAATAATTAACATACATTCGAAAATATATTTGTTGCATAACCTATGTGATGCAACACGATAAAAATTTTTTTACTTTCTGGGCCTTTCTGGCACTGCTAACAATATAAACATAAAATTGCTTTTTTTTCTATCATCTATTAAATAAAACTCACTATATTTCGATGAAGCTCGAGTATCCATGCCTTCAACTTCTTAGGCTCCTCATCTAGAAGTAATTTTTACTATAAATCACTGCAAAAAATGCAATATAAATGTATAAATTGCTATAAGCAATTTTATACAAATCAGAACGCTTTCCCTATCATACATGTTTCACAATAACATGGTGTGAATTTTTTACCATCAGAAAATCCGTATGCTTGTTTGTCTTCCAATATCGTGAAAATAAAAAAAAAACATAATTATAAGTTAACCAGATTTTAATATTCAATTTTATTGTTCTGGATTTAATATAAATGTTTAATCTGGTTAGTTGAAGTGGAAACACAATATTACATACAAATCAGCAATGTTGGCTTCTTTGGAACACTTCCAACAAAATAATGAAGACAGGTGAACTGCTAGCACCGTACAATATTTGAATTGCATGAGATTCAAACGTGTACGTGAGCCAATTACAGGTGGAAACGACTTGTCTTTGTTGTGACCAAATTAAATCTGGAAGTAAGTAACATAAACAATTTATCTAGTAACTATATTATCGCCTCTGTGATCTAGCGGTTCAAGTATTGGACTTGACTGTATGAGGTCCCGGGTTTGATTCCCGGGTCGGGCAACAAAAATAAAATCTGATTTTTAAATGATAGGCTTGTCGCCTATCTCCTTGTGGGACTTAGTGTCTTCGGACAGTCGGGGGTGTCCTGGTTTTGCCTCTGCTTACTTCTTCGGGGATATTGGCGTGAAGATAATTTTAATTTTTTTTACTGAATAAATATTTTTTGTTAGTGTGAATGTACTAATTATTTAATTATTTATTTAGTAATCTCCATATACATTAATCAATTGCTGTTCGTTAGTCTCGCTAAAACTCGAGAACGGTTAAACGGTTAATTTTGCTTTTTGAGGGAATTAAAAATCTTTTCTCAGACGCAATAGAGACTTGCGAAACAGTCTGCCTATCAAGCGTCTTTGAGGGATTTTGAGACATTTACACAGACGCAAAAAAGAAGATCAGCTAGCGCGCAGTATCAAGCTCCACGTAGAAACATTTCAGTAGGTTTGATTGGAATGTTTTCGTTAATGCAGGATTCGATAGTGACCATGCGTTACAGTATAAAAATACTCCTTTGATTGTAATTGGACAAATGAATAAAAAATGTCAGCATTGTTAAATTTTTCAATAACAGTTTTGAAAAAAATCGCAGTTCTAACCATTGCGAGCGCAGGTAGTAACCGCTCCGTGAGTTCTTGGTCTAATTAAGAGTCTTCGAAACCAGTGTGTTTGTACGAAAAGGATACCTAATGAATGTGGAGGAAGCCAGGCACGTCTACAAGGATCGCGGAATTTGGCACTCGATACTCTCTTGCAGGTTCTTACCCATTTACAACTATTTATTCTTGTTTATAGTGAAATAGTCTGCCAAATTTTTTGCAAAAACAAAACTGTAACAGTGCGCAATTATTGGAAAAGAATTTGACTTACAAATCAGCTGTGTTGATCTGTACTATTCTTTGGATGTCTTCCAAGAAAATAATCAAGAAAGGTGAGCTAACACCACATGCTTTGAATTAAGTTGTTACAAACTGGCTACGTGAACCAACTACAGGTGAATATGAAATGTTTTGTTATTGTAGTTGAGCAATCTTCAACTTTATCTGTAGTGGTTAAACATTTTCTGGATTTAAACTGAACGTTTCTATTATGTTAGTAAACATGCGCAATTCGTTTATTTTAATGCCTTGTGATAATCGCAATTCTAGAAGTATTTATAAGTAGATTACTAGGTGATAGATTTTTGCAGCGATTGACTGTATAACAATTAATTAATACGGAAGATGTGGCAGCATGCCCTAAAGGTCTTAGCCGGCCCCAGAAAGGGGCAAGTTAACTTAAAAAACAAAAAAAAAATTAAAAAAATACACTGTTCAAAACAAAGGTAACTTAAACAGCAAAAAACATTAAAATGTCTGTAGTTATTGAAACGTATGCTTGTTGTTTGTTTTATCTTTTTTTTTCATTTTTGTTGATTATTATTTGTTTAGTATCCGCACATTTTGGTTGATCGTTCCCAAAAAAATCGCTGTGTATAATTTGTACGTACTATTTTTTTTTTGTAATTAGCTTTATAGTTTCATAATTTCTCCTCAGTAAACCCAAATAATAATAAGAGGCTTATCCTGTATTCAGTGAAGATTTCTATTTAAAAATGGTGTGAGGCCGCGAACATGAAGGCTAATTTCATTTTAATGACCACCAACCGGAGGGTCCTGACGAGATACCATCTCGCTCGATTTACTCCAAACAGACAAGCTATCTTCGTGATAAAGCGTTTTGCATAAATTGTGTTTTCTTTTATGTTTTTTATATTTTTAAGGTTTTAAGGTTAAAAATAAATTTAATTTTAATTTTTATTTATCTATAGATACATCAACATATTTCAAATATATCATGATATATAATATCAAAATTTTGAGATAAATACCTACTTGTGACACGTGCACTCGACGAAACTTTATTTTTTTTAGTATAAAGATACCTCTTTATGTCATGCATGAAAAGAAGTTTGTTTTGATGAAAGTCATCCTTTTTAATTGTCTTGTCATCAATCTCTAAGCCAGATTGTGCAGTAGATATTAAAAAAAATAAGTAGGCAGTTTAAATCTGATTATCGAAAATACTTGTATGTCAAACACCATGTTTGTCATTATTTAACATCGCAAGTTTTGACTACATTTTTATAGAGTAAGCTATTCAAAATAAATCTTTTGCTCATCCAAAGTTGTCCAGTAGGTACCTACTGGAAATGTTCTCATGGCCAAACATCTAATTCGCAAATAAATAACTCATCTAGTAACATTTAGGTTGGATTTGCTGGTATATATTTTTAGAATAATTTTTTTTGTTATAATACGGGAATAAATTTGTTGCTTGACCTTTTAGGTACTAACTACTAAATTAGAGACCAGGCAATCATCAGACAAGCATTTAAAAAGGACTTTGCAATTATTATTTTACACGTAAATAAAAAAAAAAAAACTTTTTTTATAAACTAAAAAAGTCATCTTCGTCGTTGAATAAGTTTGGTGCCGATAAAATGTCAAGATAGACGGAACATTTCAAAAACTTTAACAAATTAACGCTTACAATCAACACTATAAATTATAAATCGTGAACACTTATTTTAAAGCAGTAGTTAAGTACGATATTTCAAAACCATATTATAATAATTAATCAATTTAAAACAGATGTAGAATAAGCCTGTATAATAGGTTTCCGCAAAGTAACGCCTGAGTATAATAACAATAATAATAAATCATCTTTATTTAAAATATTTAAAAAATGTCCCAACTTATTTTCATAATTTATAACCCCGAAATTCGTAGGAATGAAGTCAATCTATCCAATGGAGAGAGAAAGTGTCAACTTTGTTTAGCGCAGCGAGAAGAAAGTTGTCATTTTCCACTCGGAGAGCAGAAAAATAGTTTTGGCTCATCTTATTAATATCATAAATGCGAAAGTTTGTATGTATGGATGTATGGATGTTTGTTACTCTTTCACGCAAAAACTACAAAGCCGATTACGATGAAATTTGGTATGTAGGTAGCTGAAGACCCAGAATAACATATAGGCTACTTTTTATCCCGGAGTTCCCGCGGGATTCGGACTTACGCGGGTGAAACCGCGGGGCGCAGCTAGTAATAAAATACCTCCGAAATTTATATTCACCAAAATACAACACATTATACTGTCGTATTAACAACTGTTGTTCATTCTCCTTGGATTTCATGTTTAGTAATGACTTTGGCATTTATTAAAACGAAATAGGCAAGGAAAATACTTCCTTCTTACAAAGCAATAATGTGTGCTATTGTCTGAATCTTGCAAGTTTATTGAGGTGTCTAACGGTGGAGCGGATTTCAGCTGATTATTCATAACACTACTATCTCAAGATGGGTCACTTTAGTATGCAAATGATATTTAAGTGTTGGTTGCAACTTATTCTCACATAGTAAAGGGGTTGTGAAGTTTTGGTGTTTAGGATATATGAGAAGTTCTCTAACAATTCAGCTTCTTCAGTACCTGGCTACCAGTTAGGTTTAGAAACTTAACAGTTTACTCATACAAAATTTGTTAAAACTATTAGATGAACACGGCGTGGCTTTTATATTACCTTCTTTAATTTGAAGAATATATTAGTATTAAGTAGTTATTTTTACCCGACTCGAAAAATTATGTGGTTAAGTTGAATCGGATATGTGTTTTTTTGTTTGTTTGTTATGCGATAACTGGGCTCACAATACAAAGATTATGATTATTATGTTCTTAAAAAGATAGATCATAATTCCAAAGTAGTTTAATATATTTTTTTACATTTTTCACAAGTGACTTTCAAGTTACACTCAATCATATTTATATTAGATAATAAAAGGTCTACTTTTTTACTCTTACTTTCTCACTAAGCCTACTTTTGAGCATCAATATTTACATTGGCACAGATGTCTTGGTCGAAAACAACTAATAAACATTTCTTGAGTAGGCCTCTATTTTACCGCCCCGTCTACAAGTTTTGCAGCCCTTAAAAATGTGTCTCTCCAGTAGAGCGCTGGTACTAAACCCAAGACACGAGCGAAAGTTTTTCTTACGTTTAGATAGACTTATTTACCGTCTCTTTCAAATTCATTTCAAATGTTATCTTAAATCAAAATAATTGATGAATTATATATAATAGAAAACAAGCCGACAGTAGTTTAGTTACATAGTTCTATTATTGTGTAGTATAGAACTAGGTAAAAATAATATTTTTAACAATTATAAAATCAATATCCCTGGATAAATAACACTAATTAAATCTAACTCCATAGTAAGCAAAATATATGCATAAGTGATCACCGACACTAACACATAGAAATATTTAAATATACTGAAAAAAATAGTCCTGACCCAGAATTAATATAGACCCGTGTTGGTCCGGGTCTGCTGAGTAGAACGAACCATCTGCATAGAGTGCTGCGCAGCTACTTGCCCGAGTAGTAAATCACCGCCTTACCTATCACCATAATAATTGTCATGTTCCTGCCCGGAAGGTAGGTAGCCGGGAGACTTGCACTATAGGCCTAACATTCTGGCCAAAGGACAGCGATGCACCTGTAACAACTATGGTGTCTGTTGGTCACGGTTATCTCTTACCATTAGGACAGCCGTGTACAAGCACACCTTGCGCTGACCTTGCACATAAAAAATGACATCTAGACCATACAAATGTCGTTAGCCGTCGGGACTTGAACCCGAACCTCATCATTGAACGTGTATGCTAACCCCTAAGCACTCGAGACTTTTATTACATAATAAAAATATTTTCACAGGTGTAACCCAGTTGAAAGCGCGGCTTTAAAGGTTTTATTTTACACATACCTATCAAAAGAGGAAATATTCTAAGATTCCAGAGATTCCCGCGCAACTTAAGGCAAATGTAAAGGCCTCTTTTTACGAGTGGGTAGGATGGGAACGTGTGTAGATTATGTGAACCCTTATTTTTATTCAAATGACTCTCCCCAAATATTACGTGTTACGGATGAGATTGTAGAAAGCTTCAGAATATTATATTTAAAGCTTACAAAAATATTTTGAAATTTTTTTTGGTTAATAATAATAATGTTGATATCACTGTTCCATGTGACGTTAACCTCGAGAAAGCTGAGAAGGAAAAAATGTCAAAATACATCCACTTGGCTCACAAGATAACCGACATGTGGGATATTGATTCAACAACAATTGTCCCGATAGTCGTGTCAGTAAACGGTCTTATAACGAAGAGTCTCGACCAACACTCCAAGAGACTCGCTCTGAAACCCTGGGTTAATAAGGGACGGATACAGAAGACAGCAGTTTTGGGGACGGCACGCATTGTGTGGAGGTTCATCACTCTGTCGCCCTGACCACTGACGGTTTAGTTTTAAGACCTCCATTTTTGGTTACCTGTTTTTTATGATTAATATAATTTTTTTATGTTAAATATGTAAGCGTATAAAAATATAGATAGTGAAATTAAATGATTATAATAATAATAAATCATCTTTATTTCACATAAACCTACAAGAGGCACTTGTGACGGGTATATATAATAATAAATCTACCATCGGATCGGAACGCTTCCGCACACTGAGAAGATCCGGCAAGAAACTCAGCGGACTTGTCTTTTTTTTTTTGCTTTAAAATATATTTATGTAATGATACACTATATGTTATAAGAGATTGGCATGAGGAGCGATTAATCCCAAGCAGTCTTATCTGCTAAATATTCAGCAATGTTATAATAACCCTTTTGATTTAAGTTTACATTTAACACATTTCTTAAATTTATTATTAAGAAGTTCTTTCATATAATTGGAAAGTTTATTGCAGAACTGTATACATAGGCCCATGAAAGAATGGCTTACAGAGAGTAAAGGAGACGAGACACATGCACAGCAAGATTATTTTTAATCCTTATATTGACACAACGTATATCATAATTTCTTTTAAATAGACTTGAATTTTATTGTACATATAAATTTTCAAAGATGTACTGGGATGCTCCAGTTAGAATTTTGATATCTTTAAATTTTTCACTAAGGGAAACTCTTGGGCCTAGCTTATAAATTGCCCTTATGGCTCTCTTTTGTAAAATAAATATAGTATTGACTTCGGCAGAACTCACCCAGAAAAGGGGGATCTTAGAAGGGAGATTAGTATCTTCACGCCCGTATTTTCAAACTACGACATATGTTTATTTATTTCATTTATTTGTTTATTCTTTACATACATATATACAATGTTATTTAAAGATCTTATTTACATTGGCGTGCTAATCTCCGTGAGAGATCTCTTCCAGCAAAACCTATAAGGAAACAGGTGTTGTAGATTTTTTTGTTTGTATGAAGTATTATTAATTAATTAGTAAGATAATCAAAAAATCTCGTTTGTTATATTCACATAAATTAAGTATTGTGAAAGTAAACTCTTTCAAACAGAAAACACTAAATGTGTTTACAATAAAGTTATATTTTGTAGGAAGCAAACAAACTGGCAACTGTCTAATGGAATCACTTAAACCACTTAAACCACTAATTAAATCACTTAAACCTAAATTTTCAGCTACTATTTTAGGAATTAATAATAATGAGTCTCGAAGGTTCCAAAGTCGTATTTTGCGGCCGATTTTACTATGAAGTCCGCATTTATGTATTAATACGTGATGCCAAAACTTTGGAAAAAATTTGGCACACTTATAGTTTATTGGTAGGTAAAATGTAGAACGCTAATAATTTTTAACAATAATGCTTATAAAGTGCATTAAATTAATAAATAAAACATTACCCACACTACCACTACCATGCATTTCACCCACACAAACAAATATATTGACGATAACGATAAAAGATCACAGATGGCGCACCAAAAAGTTTGGAAACAAAGTAGTTGGTCTTGAGAAATGAAGATGGCGTTCTTTTGAACAAGATATTACAATTTATCATGGTCGAATTTAGACCAATAGGCGACTAGTAGTTATAAATTAATGAAAATAGTTCTGTACTGTACACAAAACAATAATAACACCTGTGAACATGTAAGATTGTTCAAAGGCGATGTTATCTCTAAAAGAGATTTTTTCCATCAAACTTGAAGTAGAGAAAATGGATCAAAAATGTAGAACAATATAATACAGTATATAATGCAAAAACAGAAAAGAAATGCTGTAAAGTGAACAAAACAAAGAAAAATAAATAAACGAAAATTAAAATAGTTAAGTTGTTTTTAATTAATTACTTTTAAAAAGCTATTTAACAGTCATCTTAATAACTGCCAAGTATAACGTATATATTATAAGCCAAATTAATTAAGGTAAAATTCCTTATAATATACAAATATATAATATTGTATGATTTTCCTTTCACTTGTTATTGCATACATACTTTTTGGTTGTAGATAAAGAAAATACCTACAGCATTATCTAAAGACTATTCCCGAAATAGTACATTTATTTCGTTCATACCGAAAATTCTCCGTCTATTTATCTGTTATTTTTTCACGGCTACAATGCTGAATCGATTTTAATTGAGTTTAATATACATGTAGCTTAATCCGTGAAAAATCCAAACTTAAATATCGGCTATTTTTTTAATGAACTGTTTATAATAGGGGATGCAGGTTTATGTAATTCGGATATATTTATAGACGAAGTAAAGTACTTTCACGCCTAAATCCCCGAAGGGGTAGGCAGTGGCACAACCAGGGTGCCCACAACTAGCCGAAGACACTAAGTCCCACAATGTGAAAGGTAGCAAGACTATCGCCAACCGGCCACGTATCCAATTCCGAACATTTTTTAACTAGAAAATTGGAAATACCACATTTTCTTTCACCGCCCGACCCGGGATCCGAACTCGGGACCTCATAAAATCAAGTCCAACACTTGAACTGCTAGACCACAGAGGCGATTATATATTTATAGATTATCGCATGAAACATGTTTGCGCAATGCAGACTTTCTACACGTGATTGATTGATTGACCAAATGTTGCTCGTCATCTTTCTAATATAGTGTAATGCATTGATGTTACTTTATATAGAAACGTTATTATAATCCATGGCATATGCTCATAGTGACGACAAATTGTTTTGTACATAGTTGTATTATAAATTGTTTAAATGAGCATCATCATCATCATCATCAGCTGGAGGATGTCCACTGCTGGACATAGCCCTCCCCCAAAGAGCGCAACAAGTCACGGTCACCAGCTGCTTGCACCCAGTGGCTCCCTGCGACTTTGACCGGATCGTCAGTCTACCGGGTGGGAGGTCGTCCAACACTACGTCCATCGGTGCGGGGCCGCCACTCCAGAACCTTTTTACCCCGACGGCTGTCGGTTCTGCAAGCAATGTGGCCTGCCCATTTCCACTTTAGCTTGCTAACTCCCTGAACTGTGTCGGTTACTCTCGTTCTCTTGCGGATCACCTAATTACGGATTATATCTCGCAGAGAAACACCGAGCATAGCTCTCTCCATAGCACGCTGAGCGACTCTGAGCCTATTTAAGAGGCCCACATTTAACGCCCAAGTCTCAGCTCCATATGTCATCACTGGTAACACATACTGGTCGAAGACTTTCGACTTTATATTAAAAAATATTATTAGAAACACATTTACATACCTCAACTCGGTAGAATATGAATTAAACAAATGTTATTGTAACATGTTCTAACACACTTTCAGCAAATATATATAATACTAGCAATTTCACGCAGCTTCGCCTGCGTAACTTGGCTTCTACTATACCGATTTGGATAAAACAAAGCCTATGTCACTCGTGGTTAATGTAGCTTTCGAATGGTGAAAGAATTTTCAAAATCGGTCCAGTAGTTTTTGAGCCTATTCATTACAACCAAACAAACAAACAAACAAAGTTTTCCTCTTTATAGTATTAGTATGACAAAGTTTTCCTATTTATAATATTAGTATGATTTTAACACTACTGGTTCCATTAGTACTATAGCAGTTGTACTGAACTGGTTTTTTTTACATGAGAGGTCAGTGAACAAGCTTACGGCTCTCCAGACGGTAAAAGATAACCATGTCCTACGAACACCATAGATGTTATAAGTTCGTCGCCGTCCTGAAGCCGCAATGGGAGGCCTATTGTGCAAGTCTACCGGCTACTCCTTCAGACACTACATGTCAGAGTTATATTACAGTAGGAATAGGTAAGGCGGTGGTAGTGTACCAGGGCAAGTTTCTGCATAACTGACTACCACCGAAGGCCTTGTTGGTAATGATCTATATTTGAACCGCCATGTCTTACAAACTGCTTAAATACGTGTTTAAATTCACGCATTTCTACTTTTAAAGTTTTCGGACTTGTTGTTGTTTGTTTAGAGCTTCACTTTGTTACAGCTTTCATTTATTATTTTTTCCCATGAAATCGATTTGAAGTTGATAACCTCATCATTATTATTACATTTTGCATTCAGCACTAAATGCTAGAGTTCAAAATTATACAACGTGGAGAAACAAAATGTATTATTTATCAAGAACTTTTGCTATGCCAATCCAGCTCACATTTGACCTATTTGTTTCGGAGTATGTTGTACTCACCTACATTAGTTATAGAAAACTAACTGATTTTCTGTTTTTTTTTTTAAGTTGAGTCCTGATTAATCAAAGAAATGTTTATTGGACATTAAAATTTCTATACATTATCATAAAACTAAATAAAATACGGTGTGAGATGATGTTTTATCACATTTGAAAATTTACGGCTTTACAACAACATTTGATATAACTCCTAGCCCGTATCTCCGAAACGGTAGGCAGAGGCACAACCAGCCATCCATGACTAGCCGAAGACCCTGGATCAAACCCTGGTACTCAAAAAGTCAAGTTAAAAAACTATGGTTTTCTACGTTGCCTTTCGGTATAGCTACAAGATGTCATAGTTATAACGAGGTTACGCAGAGTTTATTTCTTTTAAAATATACCTATTATATATTATAATAAAACTATTTCTAATTTATTCTAAGTATAACTTTTTCTAGTATGATCGCGGTATTTAAGAAAGATTAGAATATTTTTATTTGTAAGGCCGGTAATGATTTTTTTACAAAATGGGTTTGTATCTAGATTCCTTCCCACAGCCTGTCCATTTATTTATCTTTGTAGGTGCCAGGGACAATATCCATTTTTATATCAATTTTCCGTATCTAAAGAGCAACGGAAAACAGAAATTGAAAATTTCAGAGATAAGAACGAATTAAATTGGATCGATTATATAGGTGTGTTTAGTTGTTGCACAAAAACTTAAAATTTAAACACTGGAAAATATATTTTGAATACACTTATTGTATAAGTTGGACAAACACGCGGACACGTAGATAGTTGTCCGAGTATCTCAACTTAAATCCAAATTACCCGAATTATCTAAATAGGGTCAAACATTAGTTTTATTCTATGTTGCTCTAGTGTCTCGAGTACACACGTACTATGTCTACGCTCCGGGTAGATCTACGCTAGCGTAGATTCTACGCGTGTACACCTCACTCACACCTCCCTCGTAGACCTCTACGCGCGCAGTTCTACGCGAATCAAACAGGCTCTGAGACTATGTTTTATTTATCGGTTAGTTAAATATTATGCATAGATATTCGATTTAAATTCCATAACGTGCATTAAATGGCAGCTATTCATCAAGTGTCGGAAAATCAATCGTAACTCAGTTAAACTTTAACTGCGGACATAAATCATGCTGCACGCTGAACTGGCGTTGACAGCTGGCTGTATAAATTGTATAATGGATGAGAAATTTAAAAATATCATTCCGTTTAGCTCACGTGTAATGGAAGGAGTGTAACTAGTGTGCAATAGTTAAGACAACAACATTCTCTGGAATGTATTAGGTTACATAACATTTAATAATCATACTGTATTTAAATATCTTTTGTAGTATGTTTGTGACCTAACTCGGATTTCCTGATGGTAAGAAATTCACGCCATCTAGAGACACCAAAAGGTGGTAATGGAGCGTTGCCAACCTGAGGCCGGATGTTAGGTTTCTAGCAAAAATAAGTTTACTGGCTATCTTATCCTCCGAACTGAATTTGTTAACGGCAAACACTGACGTTATTGCAGCAGAATAGGAAAGGCGGTGGTACCAATCACGACGAGTTGCTGCAAAACCCTACCACCTACTAGAATGTCACGGTGTTAGTGACTTTATGTGACCTTTATGTATATTTAGTGACCTATGCTCGCCTTTTACGAGCTGCCTGTAGGAAGGCAGATGATCAATTCTGCAAAGGAACCCGGACCAACGCGGGAAAATATTTGAACCAGTTTTGATAAATTTTGTATTTTAATAAGTTCAAAAATTAATCCTCCAAATTAACATAGCTTTATTAAAATTTTTAATAGTTATCTGACAGGAAATTCACGACCTTGATTGTTTTTCTTATAAATTTTAATTGTATTTCTAATTAATTTTAAAGAAAGAAAATAATTTCGCCCCAGTCAGGATTTGAACCTGTAACCTTTCGTCTGAAGCCGACGAATGCTCTAACCTTTTGAGCTACTGAGGATTCAAGTTTCGTAGCGAAATTTTTAATGCCTTTTATACCCGTTAGCTATGTCCTATGTATAGATACATTTTAATCTCACGTTAGTTAAGTGCACCAATAACATCACAATTTCAATTTAAAAAAATTGTGTCTTTTGATACAGCGATTTCAATTAGCAAGTCCCTAGAAACTTTAAATGTATTGGAATTAACGACAGTTTCAGGTACCCTCATATCCAAAATGCAATAGGGAAAGCGTTTTGTTAAATCTAAAACCAATTTGACCCTTCCAATAGTCATTTGTTACTTACCTTTTCTAAGCCCATGTTGATTGATAACAATAAATTACTTTGTAAGTATGTATGTGTGTATATTCACGCCCACATCGCCGAAGAGATAGGCAGGGGCACAACCAGGGCAACCACGAGCAGCCGAAAACAGTCACAGTCACACAGTCACACTAACACACACTAAGTCACTAAGTACCTTTCTATACATGTTTTATGAGCTGATCTATAATTTTCTATGAAAATATAGAATGATGATTAGAAGGTGGATGACGGTTTCCACAATATCAAAATTTCACCTGAATCAACTATGAAATTCAAATAGTATTTTAAAATAAATTTCTCTTAGGGTCAAGCCCTGGAGCAGTGCCTTTAGTATATTTTTTTAGATTTTTTTTAATTCGTCTAAAAAAAAATTTAACACAAATTGTTAGCATATCAATTTTTTCCTTAATTTTCAGTAATTAAAAAAATACTGGTCGTTCTTGTTTATAATATCCGGAGATATAACCGATGTCGGGAAGTCGTAAAAAGCCGATATATTTTTTTAATGTTTTACTAGACTACAAATGGAGCATTTGGGAATATCTTACAATGTCGCTATAAGATCGTATTGAATTTTAGAAACTTGGTGGCTTGTTGGTAACATAGCCCTGTTTCCAAAAATACTCTAAAACCTGAAAGTTTTTCAGCGCTCACTTTTGACTCACGTATAAACTATATGCATTATTACTTAGAAGTTTGGTAGACATGTTAAGTTATGAATCAGAATCAGAATAATCTTTATTCACATGAACTATACAAGTTGTATTTGTGCGCGTCGACATTTTTTATACTACCACCGGATCGGAATCGCGGCCTCACAATGAGAAGATCCGGCGAATAAAACTCAGCGAGCTTGCCTTTTTTTCAATAATAATATTTACAATATAATCTAGATTAAAAATACAAATTACAATCTGATTTTCTGACGGTAAGAAATTAGAGCCTTAAAACACGAAAGATGGTAACGGTGCGTTGTTAACCTGAAGCGGGGATGTAAAGCCTCGAGCAAACGTAAGTTTACTGGCTACCTTAGCATTTAAGCTGGAACACGTGAAAGGCAATTGCTGACATTATGGCGGCAGGAAAAGGTAAGGCTGTGGTACTAATCCGGGTTTGTCGCTTTGAAACTCTACCACCTAGTCAGATGTCACGGTGTTAGTGACAGTAACTCTACGCTTACTTTTTACGAGCTGCCTGGCAGAAGGCAGCGAAGCTGTCTATTTTGCAAAGGAACCCGGACCAACATGAGGGGATAGTTATAGCAAGTAGTTTTTTATGGTTTGTCTGATTATAAACTGCATTTTTATCCAATTTTCTATGAAATAACATACAGTATCAAGTCCTTCGTTGCCAGGCACATATTGTAGTGGAAAACTTTTGCCAGACACCTTAATACTTTCGTTATTAATATAGTATAGAAGACCACACATAGAGCTACCTACTGGTAGTCTTAGTCTCTATTTTCTAACCATAATGTTTAATTTTTTTTAAAAGCTGTGTGTATTTTTGTTATACATACGTATTTGTCTAATAAATATATAATTGCAAAGTACGACCGTCTATATGTTGTAATATAGATATTTTACATACATGTCTTCACACCAAGTCCCTTACGGGGTAGACAGAGAGTATCGAGTGTCAAATCACACGATCCTGGCAGACCTGTCTACCTGCTACCTGCATATTCATTACCCTTTTCATTTTAACACGGCAGTTTCGAAGACTCTTGAAACCACCACATGATACTTTAACATACCAACATACTTTACCACATTGTGGTATGCACATAATTAAATTGAATTTTATATTATGATTTCTTGTTTTTCTTGACAAATGTTGCATTTCATTGCAGAATCAGTACATAGTTAGCAAAATGCATTCCATTGTCTGTTTCTTTGTACGCTTAGATCTTTTAGACAGGCAGAATCAGACAGGATCAACAGATTTTGATGTGATTTGTTATGAATAGAGTGATTCAAGAGAAACGTTTATATGTAAAATAATATAGAAGTTGGTTTACATGTGCGAAGCCGGGACGGGCTGCTAGTGTTCTATAAATTATTTTCATCCAACGAGTACTAAGTGGAATTAATTATTCACTTCCCGTATTACTTGGTCCACCATATTTAGTCCTTCCCACTCAGTAAAATAAGATATTTAATGAGGTTTCTTGAGGGCATCATGACCTAGTTTCATCAAAGTATTAAACTAAATCGAAGAACATCTAACTTCTATTTAAGATACTGTAAGGATTGATTATTTAAATAAATTTTTAATAACCCAACTGATAACATAGTGATATTAGGATAACAGTGCATTTTTCAAAGATACATATTAATAACAATAACTTAACATTTTATGAAACCACGCCTCTAAATTTTATTCTCATTTCATTTCGTTGGACATTTTTAATGTTGGGCTATAACCATTTGCCGTCCCCTGAAGAAAAAAGTACAGTTAAACTGGCGTCCACCTGCTTTTGGAGTCCGTATACGTCCGTATATTTATCCAGGATGTAAGCTACTGCCATACAAAAACTCAGTAAATATTTATTTATTTTCAATTTTATGATATTGGAAAGCAAGCAAGCGAACGGATTTCCTAGAGACGCCAAAGGTACTAATGGTGCGTTTCTAGCCCGAGGTCAGGATGTTAGACTTCGAGCAAAAGTACCAGATACTTTATTCTCCTAACCAGAACAAGTCAATGGCAAGCATTTATGTTATAGTGGTAGGAATAGGTAATTTCCCGATAATAAGAAACTCACGCCGCCTAGAGACACCAAAAGGTGGTGATGGTGCGTTGTAAACCTCAGGACGGGATGTTAGGCCTCGAGCAACTGTTAGCTTATCGGCTACCTTATCGTCCAACCGGAACACGTCAATGGCAAGCACTAACGTTATGGTGGCAGGAATAGGTAAGGTGGTAGTACCAAACCGGACAACTCGCTGTGAAACTGTACCACCTAGTAAGATGTCGTGGTGTTGGTGATGGCAAGACTATGTTCGCTTTTTACGAGCTGCCTTGCAGGAAGACAGATAGTCTATTCTGCAAAGGAGTTCCGACCAATACGGAGAAATCACATTGCAACGTTAGTAATTCCGTAATAACTAGCTGTTGCCCTCGGCGTTACCCGAGGGGTTTATTGTCCCAAAGGAACATTGTAATAACTATCCTATGTGTTACTTTTTTTTAAAAAAAAAGAGTTACTCTCTATGTGCGTACCAAATTTCATGAAAATAGTTTCAGCAGTATTTAGTGAAGTAGTAGAGTAACAAACAAACATACAAACTTTCGCATTTATGATATTAGTAGGATGTAAATTAATGCTATCCTATCACTATCACTAACCACTAAATAGTATAAAACAAAGTTGCTTTCTCTGTCCCTATGTCCCTTTGTATGCTTACATTTTTAAAACTAACGGATTTTAATGCGGTTTTTTTATATATAAAATGACAGGAAGGTTTATATATACGTATATTTTATAACCGTGCGAAGCCGAATACTTTTAACTGAAAACAATAAAAATCCTAATAACCCCTGTTTTATTCAAATGGTAGCCATATATCAGACTCTTATTGATCTCTTTCTCTTTATTTCTCTCAGAATGAAAAATATGTTCCTGTTCGTAGAATAGCTGATAAAAATTTGTTTCGTTATATGGATACAAACAAGAGGCTATCTTTTTTAGATGTTTCTTTCAGTGACATGTCTAATTCTGAGATGCATAGCTTTTACAAATTAATGGATATAATCTGTTTGATTTTTCGCTGTGATAAATAAACGGGACGTAGGAATTAGAAACTCGTATAATATTATTATAGTAAAATGCTTGAAGTAACATGCACCTACATCTAAGTATTGTGAACACTGATCGACAGGTGATCCCGCCCGTGAGTTCGTTGCCATCTCGAGCGGGAAGTTGCTGTGAACAAAAATTACATTGTATTTAGATGATAGTGGGTAGAGCTCGGTGGAAAAGCTAAAGCCGGCAACGTCGCACTTCCGAAAACCGTTTATCTTACGCAGACGTAAAATAGTCGATGCCATAGGTAAATCGCTAAAAGTATATGTAGGACGCCTATAACGTATCTTGGCAAAGAGGTTATCAGGAAACTGTTGTAAAAACAGGTTTTGGTTCTTGTAAGTATTAGAATTGTAGGTATTTAATATGACATTTATTCAGAATCTACTTTTCAAACTGCGGAAAATCAAGTGTGCATTCCTGTAACTATTTCTAACTGAGGTATGTGTATGGAACTTAATACTTATTTTGATCTCACTTCTTATAAAGGCGAAGCATTCCCATATTATCAAACTTGGCAGCATTTCACATTTATGTTTTGGGTGGGATATTAATTTTCACGTATAAGTATTTTTATATTCAATACTGTTTCAATAATAATTGTAGACAACTCTTAAATTATTCCAATCGTATATACTTGAATAGTATTCAAAAATACTACAAACTGCTCCGGCGAACTTCGTTCCAACCGTTCAGTTTGTAAGAGAAAACATGACAATGTCGTTTTCTCTAGTTTTCTCGAAGTCAAAAATAATTAAAAGTATTCAATGTTTTTCTCCTAGTTATTAGCTACCTCCCTATCAATTTTCAGCCAAATTGCTTTAGCTGTTCTTGTGTATGACTAACACAACTTTCTTTTATGTATAAAACCCCTTTCTAGTAAAACTTACACACCCGTTGATCTGGTGTGTAATTTCAGTTTTTGTTACAAAAGTGAAGTTACATACATGATCAATGGCTGCGTAAATTTTGTTAGTAAGGGGGACAGATTACAAAATATGTCAGTCTAAAATTATACTTCTAGATATATAAACGCTGTCGCACCATGGTGGTATCCGGTGAGGTATAATCCTGCACAGCAGAAAACGCAGCAAGGGACGCGCATATTTATCATCTCCTTTTTTTAAAAATGATTAATGTGTTGGCAACCTCGCGGTTTTTACAACTTCAACGGGCTCTGAGGGCCGAGCAGAGTCCAAGACGTCATTATTTAGATGGATTGGACTGTTCCCTTCAATGCAAGCAAAAAGTGCTGTCTCCCGGGAGACCGTATCTCGACTTGGGGTGCTGTGTTCTAGTTACTGGGTGGACTTGAGGAGTAGTGGCTCGTCGCCACGATGCGCCGGGCGCAAGAGAGATCTTTGTCGTCGAGACCGGCGGACAGGAGGATCCGATAGGGCGTGTGTCATTGGTTGTCATGTTTTTATTAAAGGTAAGTTTAAATATCCTACATTTTTTCCAAAACATTTAAAACAAATATTTTCACCTGTGAGAAAATGTAACGAGCCTATCCTATTTTTTATGCAAACAATAAACAAAACCTTTTTTTTCTGGTCATCGCATCATACGTGATCGAATGAAACTATTTTGCTAATTAAGAGTATTTTCATTGCTACTATCGGTAGAATGTTCATTGGGAAAAAATATAAACAAGAGATAGGAAAACTTCTGCCGGCTCAGACAGCATTAAATAAATTTTATTTATCTATCGACCGTGCATAATTATTCCTTGTTTAGTCCATGTCAATAAAGTATTCTAAATTAGAATAGGAAAGATCAGGTCAATGTGACAAGCAATATAAAAAGCAACTTTTGGTTAGAAAGAAATTACAAAAGTACTTGTAGTAAAAACAAAAATCTAAATTTACATATTTACAAAGACGTTTTCCTTTGTATGTGCCTATGTATACTTAGATTTCAATAACTATAAGACGGAATGTGATTCGGTTTTTTAATAGATAGACCTATCTAGGTTCAAGAGAAAGGTTTATGCGTAAAACATAGAAGATTGTCCAACAGTGCGAAGTTGTGATGGGCTGCTAGTATCGAATAAATTAAAAGTGTGTTTCTGTTAGAAATGTCAGTCAGTTGGATTTTTTCCTGGAGAGTATGGACTATGCTCCCCGGTGGAGCCACAACAAACACTATAATGTTAAAGTCATGTTCTAGCTGTTCAGAGGGTAGGGTAGCCGCAGTACCCGGTAGTTGCATTAAAAGACCCAACATCACGGCCTCAGTATATTGACGCTCCTATAACATCTATTTCTATAGTATCTATAATCCAATGTTGTCTTTTACCATGATTGCTTACTTTGTCTTTATCTATAATAAATATTATAAAAATGCCATTAGTTTCAACATTATTTAATTAACAAAACCAACAAACTGATGAATCTCAAGTTTATTACAAAAGCAATTTTCTTATCACAGTTTGAATTGCTCCATAATTTATGCATTAACGTGCATAATTGACTAGACTGTATAAAATAAATTATAAAAGAACTGAGTTTGTCATTTTATCACCTTGTTGTTTGTTTTATGATATCTTACATCGGTAGCCGTTTGTCGATTTTCAATGAAACGGATAAACCAATTTTGATTATGTTTTTATAGACGTGGGTTGGATTACGTAAATAAAAGATACGTTCCACCTATTCCTTATAATACCTAATCCAAATACCTATTCTATTAAATTCACCTAATCCATGTAACGAAATCGGCATGCAAACCAGAAAAATGAGAAAAGTATTGAAATAAAGAGTGAGTTCATAGTATATTTATTATGGAATCCGTGTTGTTTGTAATCCTTTTATATAGTCAGCCTGAATTAAAATGTCTAAAAATTTTGAAGTACCACTATTATGATTTTATTTGTTTTATAGTTGAAAAATGGAAAGTCTATAGAAGTTTTGTTTACTCTGCCTAGATAGAAGATAAGTGGCGTGAAGATATTAGAACGTCTAACTTTATGTTCATATAATAGAACGTCTAACCATTTATGACGCAGTTGAAACAGGTAATTTTGAAATAAATAGTTGATTATTATTAGTAAGAAGTAATATTATTTCTTTAAAAACTGATGCCTCCTATTAAAATATTTTTCAGATTATTCTTAAAATATTATGTTTTGAGTAAAACTTACTACATAATTTTGAACATGAAAACATTTTTTGCAATTTCAAAAGTTTTAAATAGAATTTGTGTATTGTTTGACTAAAATTATCATCATCATCATCATCATCATCATTTCAGCCATAGTACGTCCACTGCTGAACATAGGCCTCCCCCGTTGACTTCCACTTCCGACTAAAATTATACCGACTACAAATACAGAACGAAGGGTATTTTTATGTTATAGGCATTTTTAAGCCCATATTCCCAAAGTGGCTCACGACTAGCCGAAGACACTATGTCCCACAATGTGATAGGTGACAAATGTGTGTCTGTGTGAGCGTGCTTGCGTGCGTCCGTGCGTGCTTGCGTGCGAACACACACGCGTGTGTGTGCGTGTGTTAGTGTTTGTGGGTGAAGTGTGAGAAAAAATACTAATTTAAGTTTTATAAACACGCAGAAAAAGTTTTTCTGTTTCATCATACTCAAGCTTTTTCAGCCAGGTTTTTAATTTTTGTGTACATACTTTACAGATGTTTTCATATATTTCTAGTTTTGTGTTTATTGTGTTTTATAAGTAGGACGTCTGTGCTAAGTATTGGCGTCTTGCGAAAGCTGGTTTTAAATATCCAAATAAGTTTCCTAATGGTTACTAAGTTGTTCAATATGATCACGCCAAGAAAGTCGTGAGTCAACCACAATACCTAAATATTTGGTTTTTGTTACTTTTTCTAATTTTGGGCAATCACAAACATAACTGCTAGAATGATGGTTAAAACTGTAAATTTTAATATTAAATTTTGTAGCGGTTGGTTTTTTCAGGTTAATGGAAAACATTAGAAATTTGTTTACTCAATATTTAGTATAAAATAGTTAGATTACATTTTAATCATGCTGCAAATGGCCACTAGGCCATTCCCGATTCAGCAGTCCTACAAGCCTTATCTCAACCACTGTCTGAGAAGACAGTAACAGTATCGTCAGCATAAGAAAATACCTGAGCGCCATCTATCCTCATCTCACATAGTAGGTCGTTTATATATAAAAGGAAGAGATTGGGCCCAAGTACGCTTCCCTGGGGTACGCCGAACGATATATTTACATCTTCACTAATATGTTCGCCTAATTTAACCCTCTGCGTACGATCTGTTAAATACCTTAAGCTTTAAAGGAATTCTCAAACACCATTTTGTTCAAGCTTTTGTAAAAGATTGGGTGCAGAGATAGTGTCAAATGCTTCTTTCAAATCGAGGAAAACTGTGAGACATTTTTACTACTATCAAGTTTTTCAGTAGTAAGTTTAGTCACATCTATTACTGCATCTCCTTTGATAATCCTTGTCTAAATCCATATTGAGAGTTTGATGGACTATTAAGTTTGTTGAAATACTTAACTAATCTTTTGTTAATGAGTTTTTCTAATATTTTAGAAATGAGAGTAATACTGATATCGGCCTATAGTTGTTTACATCACCTCTGGACCCATTCTAATAAAGTGGTGTAATAATCGATTTTTTGAGGATAGTAAGAAAATTTCCCTTCTCGAAGCATAAATTTGATAGGTGAACAATAATCAGGACAAGGTCGAGTTTTGCCAGTTTCAGAAAAATAGTGGAAATATTATCATGACCCGGTTTTATTTATGGTCAACAAATATATTATCTATTTCAGTTTAATCTGTGTTTAAAAGCACAAAAGATGAAAGCTGTTTATTTGATTTTCCGAAAAGGCCTGTATTCGTATCGTTTTGCCTCAACATAGTGTTTTCTGCTAACTGTTTCCTTAATTGAGAAAAGAAATTATTGACACGGTTTGCTGAGTCAGTAGGGGTGGAGCCTAACTCTATCAGTTCATTACAGTCTATTGTATATTGTTAAAAATGTCTTAAATTATTAATATTTTCCAGAGAGTTTTTTTTTAATTAATTTTGTCCAGAGTTCTTTTTCATACTTCATTTTTAATTTATTTAACCAATTATTACAAAAAATTTTATATCTTTTGTAACTTATTTCAAGTAATAAATTATGGGGATCTTGTTATAACTTTTTTTTGCATTATAGCCTTATTCTTTGCCTTAACTCTGTATATGTCTTTTATGTCGTTTTTTTTCAAGTTTTGAGTCTACATTTTTTGATAAGTTCAAAATAATTTCAATTAAATCTTCTTTTGTTTCAGTAATTGACCTCGGAATATTTTTTTTATTTTTATATTATTTTTCCTGTGTGACATTGGCATTTCTTTCAGCTTGTTTTCCAATATTAAAATTTGTTCCTTATATTTTCTAGACATTTTTTCTTTAATTCGTCGTGTTGAGATGAGATAAAGTCAGGGAATTCTCGATTTATCTGTTCCTTGTATATCTGTTAACATGTTTTTAAACTCTTTCTTTTGTTCTGCCATGAATGACAGAATTATAACCTCAAACTCCTCTTTAAACGCTTGAAAATCACTTGCAAACTCATCGTCTCTCCTCTTTTTCGGACAAGTAAGAGTAAAGTTAAGTGGTATCATATCTAAATTTATTTTATTAAGAGTTGTTTCCGAGTTTGATTTATCGAATCTAATTAAATAAACAGTCCTGTATTTTCTTATGCAAACTTCGCCTGCCCACTCCACAATATATTTATTTAGGTTAGAAAATTACCTTTATTATGTTGAACATCAACAGACTGTGTTTCTTTTTTGGTGTAGTTCGTCACAAAATTAAATGTAGCTATGGAAAGAACCTTTAAATATTTGAAAACGCTAATTTTAAGGATAAACTAATTCAGATGAATGAAGATGAAAATGATTTGTTTTTTAGAGACAATATAGATGTATAAGTTTATCTCTTTGTCTATTACGCTACCCTGGCTAAACAACAAGACTGATTTTAATGACATCTAAAGTGGGTACATTTGGTTAAAGACCTAATTTCAAGCAATGGTTCTCTTTTCAAAATTCAACCCCCAAAGGACTCCTGTAGTCCTTATACTATACATGAAACTTTGTGTAAAGTAGCGAAGTCACGCCAAAACAGCTGGCAGTATTAGAAAACCTGATTACAAGCAATGGTTATTTTTTTTCAAAATTCAACACTCAAAGGACTAACAGGGGATGAAACTTTGTTTGTATAAAAATCTACACAGGCGAAGTCACGTCTAAACAGCTTGTAGTATGAGAAGAACTGTTTGCATGTATTGGTTACTTTTTTAAACTTCAAACCCCAAAGGACTACAGTTGATAAAACTTTATACGAAATTCTACACTGTAAAGTCACGCCTAAACAGCATGTAATATTTGTAAATATTAATTGTTCGTGTTTGATACAAACCGCTAAAATATAATCTACCTTCTGTCAGCAAATTTATCATTACAGTAATGTTCAAGACACGTCTCCTGAGGCTACTCCGCAACAAAGGCGTTTAACCACTTTACTTAGGTATAAAATACATCAGCTTTTCTTATTCTGTTTTTTATTCCCATGGTATTACTCGGTATTTCTTACTTCATTTAATAAAACTGCTCGTTTGTTAAAGTATTTCCGTTTATTTGTTAGTAAAGAAAAGTATCTTCATGTCCATATCCCCGAAGAGATAGGCAGAGACACAACCAGGCCACCCACGACTAGCCGAAGGCACTAAGTCACACTATAGGATAGGTGGCAAGTTTATCGCCAGCCGGGCACACATACAATCCCGGGCGACGTCATTTTTATAAGAAAATTGAACATGAAAAAATGAAAAACACAAGTTCTATTTTTTTTTATGCCTGATCCGGGGATTGAACCTGGTCCTCAAGTCAAGTCCGACGCTGGACTAAAAAGGCAATTGATTTAAGTATTATGTGTATAAATTTGTCAATAGAGACAAACAATAATACATGGTGTTTATTATCACAAGGTTTTCATTTCATTTTCGTTATTCTATCTTGCAAAACGTGAGTGTTTATTGTTGATAACACTTTTTTATAACAGGTTTGAGGTGCGTCGCCGTTTTATATTAGGGTGATAGGTCTATTGTGAAAGTTTACCGGCTACCTAGCTGCTAATCTCTCCTTTGCAAAGGCCCATTAAAAAAACCTATCTTCTAGAAGGCGGATGGGTCATTCTACTTTAAAAAATAAGTTAGAAGGCAGGTGGTATAGTGCTCGGCAGCAACTTGGCCGTCTGTGGCGACCTGCAAACAAAATCAAACAACATATTATTAAAATTATTATTATACAAAAAAATCTGTTATAGCGTGGTATCTGGGATTTTCATTCCCCACACACATACAACATCTATGGTGTACACATATAGACATAGGCCCTGATTATCTCTTACCATTAGGAGAGCCGTATCTTATCACATAAAATATAGGCAGAACTGTATTGTTTCCGTAATAATTTTATTTTTGTTCAATGCAAACTTAATCTTGACTAATGGCAGATGCTAACGCGTGTGCGTATTTTTTTTTGAAATACAAACCACTCATCGTTTGCACACCAAAAAAGGCATATATTCACTGAAATTCACAAGAATTTCTTTGAAGCTTAAAAATACTCGATAATAGTGAACGTTGTCTGTTCCACCGCTTGGATTATCCGAGCGAAATGTTTCTACAATGTTTTCATTTTTATAGTGGAGATATATTTTTTAGACAAACGCCCCGTTTGATTTATGAACCAGCGTTTAAAGGTTATCGTCTCGATTGGCTATTTCTGTTTAATTAAACTTTGTAACGTATTTTCTCAGTAGCTCAATTAATTAGAGCATTCGTCGGCTTGAGACGAAAGGTTACAGGTTCAAATCCTGCCTGGGGCGAATTATTTTCTTTCTTTAAAATTTATAAACTTTGTAATATATTTTAGGAGTCTCTTTCTCACCTTTCATTTGTAGCAAATTTAATAGTAAATTAATCAGTTATGTTTGATTAGAAAAGTTTGGATTCAGAATTTAAATTTTTGTTTCGATTTCCAGTCAAAATGGTAACAGATATTATAGACTAGGTGACAAGTGCAAATAGTATAAGAATGTAATAATATAAGTAAGTGCATACAAATTAGATAGTGAAGTATATAGTAGCTGAGCAACGAAAAGGGTAATTAATGTGGGAGAAACCTAATCGCGAGATTTAGCACTCGGTGCTTTCAACCTACCTTGTGACATGTAAGGGACTGCTTCAAGATATGTATGTCAGTAGCCGTAAGAACATCTAACACAGTTTTGAACTAGTAGTTTTCTATACATATATATATATATATATATATATAAATTACATGTCACTTTGTTTGTCCGCGATGTCCTAAACCACTTAACCGATTTCAATCAAATTTGCACACCGTGTAAAGTTTGATCCAACTTGAAAGATAATATAGCTTACATCTCAATATTATAAAAATGAATCGCTTAATGTATTGCTATGCGCATTAATTCCGAACGACTGAACCGATTTGGCTAATTATTTTTTATTGTACGACTTATTGTCGGCAAAACGTTCTTATGAAGAGGGAAATCAATCGAGAAAACGAAATAAATAAATATCACTGTATGTACAAGTTACCCAAATTGAATTTAATCCCAAAGTAAGCAAATTATATGCTTGTGTTATGGGTGCTAGCCAACGATTCTGATACTTAAATAGATTCCAGAATAAATTTAACAAACACCAAGACCCGGAAATACAGACATCTAAATGTTTATCACACAATTGCCTACCCCCGGCGGGAATTGAACTCGAGTGTCGCGGTTGATCAGAGTAGTTAAGCGTGTACGCTAGCCACTCGACCAATGAGGCGATCTATTGCTGAAAAAATAAGAAAACAATACTATTTTTTTATCCCACATAAATTAACGTAGAACGTCGGGATAGCTAGTTGGTTATAAAAAGCTTTCGAGAAATCTTATCTAGTGCAGAAGTTAAATCTTTGTTATTTCCTGACTTAATGTTCTCGGTAATGGTTAGCTTCTAGTCTCCACTTATCGTTTTTACTGGCTGCTGCCTAAAATAGTGCGCTTCATTAACACAATATGTCGACATCTTATATGTATGAATGACGTTCTAGACGGTTGTAAACACGACTTTCAATAAAAGTAACATTTTTTCTATTCTTCGAGTATCATTACTTTTGAATTACGACTACGATCCAATTGTCAATCAACACTTTTTTATCAAACTTATCAAAACATCAATTTTTCAACTTGTAAAAAAATCCACCTCAGGCCTTGTAGGGCTAATTATATTATAATTAAAATAATATTGTAATATACTCCCACCTTTGACATTCATGCCATTTCGATGTTCTCTAGCGATTTCTTGGTTTTTGGTAATTGTATGTTAATAATTTCTTATTGATTTAAGAAAAAAAACAACATTTTATAGGTCCTATCCTCTTAAATATTATGCTATTGTAAAAATGTTAATAAATTTCTAATTGTAACCCACATTTTTGTGTGCTGGTTTTATAGACAACTCATACTTGAATAAACAAAGATACGTTAACAAAGCGTGCATTAAAAGTTTCTTTTATTATAACGTCCTAAAATTGTACCAAGTACTTTACGAAACATTTTACTCCCAAGATGTGAAGTGTGGGTGCAAATTTGGGACCCGACCCTCAAACCAACGAAATATAAAACCCCCGTTTTTAAGCAATTCCATTTAAATGTCTGTCTCATTATTGGGGACCTCAAATTCCTCGCCGAAACGTTTTAATTACGCGAACCGTCTGTAACACATTATCTTCGGAATGCGTGTTTTATTCGTACTTGTTTCGAAATAATTAATGTAACACGATCTCTCTCCCTCTCTCTGTGTGTGACTGAGCCCACTCATTTTATGTTAGAAAAGTTTCCACCGCGTGTCGGTAACAAATCCTGTTTGTTGAATTTTGTCGTATTTCATTATTGGAAAAGTTTTTGAGTCAGCCTTGACCTAGTTGGGTGTTAATAGTATACATTTTAATGTAGATGTTTTTCCTTTTTTTGCAAATGTCTCTGTAGCTTCCGGCTACACGGCGGCTTGCCACTTATTATAATGTGGGACATACCTACCCATTCAATAATATAACTTACACGCCCGTTGATCTGTGTGTAACTTCATTTTTTTAGCAAAAGTGAAGTAAGTTTTACAAGTAAGGTGGTTAGTGTCTTCAGTGTGACAGTTGTTGTCAAACATGGTTAACATTGTGCTCCGTAATTAAAATTGTAATAAAATTAAAAATAATGAAATTATACATCAAAACTAGTTTAATTTTAAGTGTTCCAACCGAAATATCAACACAATGTTCAAGTGCAAAATTTTAACATTTGAAGAAAAAAATAAAATACATGCAGGCTTATTCATAAACGTTGTTTAACTTTTAATCACCAATTTAAGTAATGTTTAAAAAAAATCTTATTCATAAACTCTATTTAGAGTTAATCATTTGTTTAAATATACTCTTAAATAGCTGTCACTTTAAGCAACCTCGGACCCTTGTTTAAAATTTTAATCAACAAAATGGCTGACTAAATTTCAAATAGCTGATTTTATGTGCATTGACAAAATGCAACAACTAGCCATTTAATATTTAGGCTTATTTGTGTATTCTTATGATTTTTTTATAATACACGCATTGAAATATTTTGATTTCATTGAAGTGTGGACAAAATGTGGCAAAAAACCCTTTTTCTATATGAGTAAGTCATCTAAAAAGTGAGTATTTTCCACGATTTCTCCACGATTCTGTTTCAGATCCAGGTTTAGTTGGCAGATAATCTCACACTCTTTCATTTCAATCTACCGTTTTTTGACTAATTTTTTAATCATATGTTTAAAGACCCTAGTTGAAACATTATTTTCTTAAAAAATAAACCCCAAATGTCTATAATCGGTGATTAAACTTTTTATCTCAATTGTATCTCTTCTAAGCTGACGAAGTCACTTGTACACAGCTAGTATTCACTAAAAGACATAAATCTACAAAAAAGTTTTATTTAGTTTCGAGCGTATATTTTATTAGTTCAATATTTTGGTTTAATGATATTAGTATCAATAAAGACAACATTTGGAGCACTAAAATTGTGGATTCCCGAAGGCCTCAATACCATTAACGGAATCCTAATAGATCTGATACTGAATGATTTATACTCAGCTATCAGGTATTAATCTTTGGTTCACCTACTAGCTCGACCACAATTTTGCTGACAAAATCAAATGATATATCAAGGAAAATCTGATCGATGCTGCTAATTAATGTCGCATTACGTAGTTACTTTATTGCAAATAATATTTAGGAGTTTTGAGCGAGATTTAGAGAAAAGTAGACCCAGTTTTTCTGTAACTTTGTTTACAAAGTGAGTAAAATTGGTCAATTTTGCTGGCATTTTGTGTTATTAGTTTAAACCAAAAGTGAAGTAGTTATAAAAATATTAGCGTTATGTTTGTTTTCTCGATGCTGCCAAATCTCATTCGATGAGCTTTGGTAATGGTGCTACAAGTTTACCCAGTTAAACTATTCATAAAATTCAAAAGTGGCTTAACAAATTTAGCTGAAAATAGAAAGTAAGGTAGTTTGCAACCAGGACTCCAGGACAAAGATATGATAGGTATTCCGTTCAACTGTGAGGAAACCAGGAAACACATTTTATTTTTTCCCATACAAACTGAACGGGTCAAACGACGTTCACTGGAGCAGCCAGTTTTCAAGAGTTTAAGCACGTTTTTGTGATTAAGTCCTTATTTCAGGCACATTTAATGGAATATGTGGCAAAAGAGCAACCGAACAAGAATTGTAACACCTGAGCTCTCACAGTGGAGTTCCAACTTCATTAAATATCCTATCTCAGTCATTCAACTCATAAACTTGACTAATAGTAGATTGGTAAGGCTTGGCTCACTCCCATGCCAAAAACAAAAAACATTTTTCTTTAATGTTAAAAAGTCACGCACAGTTTTTACAACGTCTAGAATTATTTTTTCTTTAAATAGTTTTCCAATCCGATGGAAGTTTATAAAAAAAATCTGATTCTGATTTGTACATGTCCAGTGTTGCAGTTTTATTAACCATTGGGAACCAAACCAAACTATGTTAAACCAAATTTAACCAAAACTATATTAAATCATCTTTTCTAAAAACCCTCATGTTGTGGTAAACTCTTGTGCTATTTTACTCTCATTGATAGATAGTATTTACAAGATCACTTGTTAGATTTTGACTTAAATTTAACAAATTGAAACCAAAGCTTAGTTGAAATTGGTAGTTTGCCCTAGAAATGGTAACAAGCCAACCAATTAACAACGCAACCTACAGGTGGATAAAATTTAAGAAAAAAAGTGTATTTAAAGTAAATTGGCTGTGACATAAGGACGGACAGACTGATATTTCGGGTCTATAAAGGTTACGTTTTCTCCGTTACACTACTAAACCCTAAAAGATCTAACAGCTACGAGTAGGTTGCTTAGAAAAGCTACTGCATAAAATATCTTACACTGCTTGGTTAAGGGTGGTGGGTAAATATACCGGAAGAGAAGAAGCTTCAGCTAATATTATAAGTGCTTCAATTTTATAGAACACACGAGAGATACTAATATTACGAAGTAATGTAGTTTACTAGATCAACAATAATTCAGACCAAATAGATTAATGTTCGATTTAAACAAAAAAGTTGAAATAAGAGAGTTACATTTCTAAATTTTTAAAATATATAAAAGTTAAATTAATGTTATATAAACATAATTTCCTAACATGGCGATTTTACGTATTTTTGACATCTCATCACTTTCCTAACTAGCTAGGTACGTGATGCTACAGTTTAAATGAAAACGAAAATCGTAATATTTAAATATGTCATAGCAAATGTTGAAAACGTCTTTTTGTGAATTTATTCAGAAAGCGATTTAAAAAAGATGGCTTAAGCAGCTCGATTGAGAGTGCAAGGTATAAGTTATAGATATATAGCAGATATTTGAGCAATAGACATTTGATAATCTTTCCTAAAAAACTTACGCACTAGATAATGGATATGTTATTCTAAGAACGGCAAATTTTTTAATTTTAAAATATTATATTTTTGTGCCGTAGTTTAAGGCGGTGGCTACTTATATGGATAACTTACATTAAAGTCTTGTTGATTATGACAATATATATAAAAAGGGTTGCCGGAATTAGACTTGCCTCTAATCACATACTGGGATTTAATGTCTTCGGTTAGTCGTGATTACCATGATTGTGCATCTACCTAACTTTCTGCGGATGTGGGCGTGAAGATACTTTTTTTTATTTTTTGATAATGACTCATTTAACTAATGTTTGTCTGACACAATCTGACATGTAAGGAGGCAGATGTTCTATTTTAAACCTAGTACCTGGATCAACACGAAGATAAAAGACCAATACATATATTAAAAAAAGGTGTGTGTGCGATTCAAACGAGATAGAAGTGAAATGTCAGTAAATCAACAAAGGAACGAGATGAATATAGGTATATTTGTGTCTCTTACCTGTTGTTTTTCCGTTGCACCCGTTTTGAAATCAAAATGATTCTAAAGAAGTTTCACTTCAAAAATGAACCCATAACTAAATCTTTACTAAAATGTGAGCTCTTATTCTCAATGCCACTTCAAAACCACTGATGCTTAATCTAGCTGCTAACCGATCGAAGACATTATTTACGTAATGTGTGTAAATCTAATTACTACGCAGCCTGTCACAATACATTAATTAGGAAATTTTACGCTTTTCGGTGATTACAATTATTAATTAAGTTTTATGTCTTACAGAAGTTCAATAAATAATGTCAAGTCACAATAAATTTGTAATTTACTAGTTTAATTAAATTTATGTAAGTCATACTAATATTTATTTTTGTTTGACTTCGTCTTGTTAAACAGACGCTTATTTGCTTCGTTGTTTGCAAACGTAATATGAATCACAATTTTTTACTAAAATAATAAATTGTTATTATTAGTTTTATCATTTTTGTACGAAAAACAGTCATACAAGTAAATATGGAAAGTTATACAAAATGCCAGCTCATTGCTAAACCTAATTCTACCAAAACCAGCACAAAGTAAATGTTTTAAAAATAATAATATTTTACGAAGAAATAAAGTGGTTAAGACCTAGCGAGACTCAACCTAGAAAGGTTCTGTTTTGACATTCATGAATTATGGATTTGTATTGAAAGTCTAGTAAAGATCGACTGGATGCCACTAAATTACCCTACTATTTTTCAACAGCAAAAACACCATGTTTTCATTTTATTTAACGATTTTTTTTTTGCAATTTTGGATGATGTGCTATATTTTAAAAACTGTTGGCTTTTTATTATCGTTCTACTCAATTTTTGTCGCAAGTTTTATTGAGTTATACAGCTCATTATACATTTACTCAGATTTTGTACTCTATTTTAAAAGTTAGACGAGAGATGTACATTTAGTTTACCTCTTTCGTTATTTATCTATAGACTAGCTAGCCCGCGGCGTTGCCCGCGTGGTTAATGGTCCCGCCGGAACCTTCCTTGGCATAAAAACTATCCTATGTGTTAATCCAATTTAGGTGTTTGCCAACTTTGAAGAAAATCAGTTCAGCAGTTTTTGCGTGAAGGAGTAACAAACAAGCATACAAAATTTCGCATTCATAATATTAGTAAGATTGGATACTCCGCTAGTACGAGTTTGAATTTTTTTTTTTAATTTAAGAGTAGCGCACATCTGGTTCTGATCGTCGATGTATGTTTATGTAAGAAATACGGTACGACTGGCACATGCGATATACGGATGGAAGATGAAACTGTGAAAGAAAAAAAGAGGTGATTTTATTGAAACTGGTCAAGCAAACTCACTAAACACTCACTCACTTGTTCTTTTCCACACTTTATTTCATACATAAAAAGTGTGTGTTGGAAAAGTACAAATGTGTTTAAAAGGAAAAAAACAAAGGAATTTCAAAAGTGCCGACGATATAAAGTATAAATTCTCTTAACACGCTTAAGAGCTTTAAGGTTTCTTCCCTACTTTGAGAACTTGAAGGATGGAGGCAGTAATGAAATCTAAGCGCACGTCAAAAAGTTGTTTGCAACTATTAGAACTAACAGATGTGTAATAATTTTTATTTTTCTTAAAAACAAGCTGACCTGGCGAACTACGTACCGCTTCACATTAGCAGCTACTAAACTGTTCGTAAACATTAAAGTATTTTTTCCCATTTCTCTGTAATTTTTCAGTTTCTCTTTCTCCTGACAATAAAATGTAAATTTTCATGCTTTTAGCTTAATAAATAACGGTATTCCACTTAAAATTTCAGCTCCTATTTCCCCTTAGGGGTAGAATTTCTAGAAACGCTTAAATAAGTATCGACTGGTTTTTAATAAGTAGCACTAAATTAAAGTTTTACATTTCTAATTTCAAAAATAAGGGTCTTCCATAAAAACTTTTAACCCCTATTTCATTCCCCTAGCGGTAGAATTTCCAAACTTCCCTCCTAAGTGAGTGTCTACTAAAAAAATGACCCTATTCATTAATTTAACTTCATGGCTGAAACTATAACAGTTTTTGCTCAGCAATGATGAACCAGCCAGTCAAGACACGTTACTTTATAAGTATAGATAGATGTAAACATAATTAAACTACTAATAACTTTAATAGGTCCTATTTATCCAGTATTAATTCCATGTTCTCTAATCACGTTTGAAACGCGCCGACCAAATTCTCTCGCCCATTGCACGGTTCAGCTTGCCTTTGTTATCGACAATTTGCAAAACAAGATGGTAGCTATTTTATTATTTGACAATAGTTCTGTGGTTCTTTAATGTTTGGTAATTAGACTTGATTATAAGCGGGATTATAATCTGTATGTGACGGTTCTAAAAGGGTCATGCTTAACGTTTAATGAAATAATATAGGGGCTGTAGACGGTTGTAAATACTGGTTGTAAACATTGGATGGCATCCGTTTAGACGGTTATTTCAATCTAAATTCAACAATAATCGAAAAGTGGAAGCCAAATTTCCTTCAAAGTAGCCATTGTTAGAAGGCGTATTCACAAACGTCTGAAACCGGTTTAAATTCAATAGTAATCGGAAGATGAATACCAACTTTCCTTCAAAGTTATCGTCGTTGAAATGGATTGGACTTGATGTATTATGTCCACCTATTGCATGATGGGTCTTAGTGTCTTCGAATAGTCGTGGGAATCTTGGCTGTTTTTCTGCCTGCCTCTACAGGGATACTGGCCTAAAGACACACACTGACTGGTTACTTTTAACACGAGGAATAAAAAAAATAACCCCTAAAATGTATTACTGAAAGTGTCAGTTATCGCAATCTTAACTTACATAGCTTTAATTTTATTAAAATACTAGCTGCTCCGGCGAACTTCGTTTCACCCGTTCAGTATGGAAAATAATGAAGTAATATTTTTCCTATTTTCCCTGAAACTTTCCCGGCATTTCTTTTCATAAGAACCTTCTCCTGGTAATAACAAATACAATAAAAAAAGAATTAGCCAAATCGGTCCCGTCGTTCGGAAGTTATGCGCTTACCAACACATTTAGCGATTCATTTTTTTTTATATTATAGATTTGGTCCAAAAAAACATTATTAGTTTGAACTTTAAACCACTATTCAGCATTTAAATCGTCCTAACTTTGTTTGACAAAGGCCTGTATTATTTTGCTACTTTACAATTCGTAGACCTTCACCACTATTTTCAATAACAACGCAGTAATTTTTGTCGACTGTTTTTATTATAGACTTTTCTTGTTCGATAACTGATGATGAATACAAAGACAAAAAGTTTGAGATGCTTTTTTGTCTGTAAGTATACTAGGCTATAAAAAACGAAAACGTTATTTTATTATAGACGATAATTTAATAAATAAGTCAACAGAGCTCTTACCATGAGTTTACGGCTTGTCAAGTTTACTATACTCGCTACCGTCTCTGTAATTTATTTAAATGAAAACTTTGAAAAGCGCCTCTGTTGGTAAATAACAGAAACACATTTTAGACCGAAATTGTCATGAATTTCGACACATAACTTACCGAACGTTATCTATACCAACTCATAGTAAAGGCTAAGATATCAAGCTCATCGCATGTATATATTCAATAACTTTGTACGCAAGGAACTAGACAAGATAACAGAACACATCTATTAAAAACTAATTAGTAGTACAAAAGGTGGGCTTATCACATAAAAGGTCTTTTACAACTAAATTCTGAAAAAAGGATTTAAAATTTTAAGACATTTTTAAGAATTCATTAATTAAAAGGTTACTAACTAAACTTAACGTAGTCTTATATTTAACAAACTTTTATCTACAATTTCGTATTTGTGTTCAGTCTATCTGCGCAACACACTTAATAACAATGCGCTTAATGTAACTAGGTAAATATTTTTCTTGCTTTAGTTTTTGGTATTAGCATAAGTATTTGGCATTAGTCAAATTGAAATTTGCATTTTCCTCGGATTATCTCGGATTTCCTCGGATTATCATTATCCCTCGGATTTCGTTCCGCAAGTTCAGTTTGATGGGAAAAAATTAACATGTTGTTTTTCCTAGTTTCTCCACAATCGAACAGGATTAAAAGTATTCTGTGTCCTTTTCCCGGTTCTAAACTACCTTATAACAATTTTTAATCTAATCGCTTCAGCCGTTCTTGAGTTATAAATAGATCAACAAAAACCACTTTAACCACTTTTTAGTTCTAAATCGTCAAACAAGTCATGTCAGAGTTTTGAGTAAAGCGGTGGGTGGCCTTAATAGAGAATCTTAAATACTCGTAGCTTGACGGCAATGAGTAGGTAAATACATGCCGCATTCATTTCTTTAAGAGTATTTCATGGGAGTACTTTAATTGAAAAAAAAATGTATAAAGTGCTTCCAAAATTGATAATTTTTTCTCAGTATAAGCACGAAATTCAATAATTGTAATAAATTTTCCGCCATATTTTCTCTCATCGGCGCCAAAACTGAAACTCCCTGTAACCAGTCTATGTCATATATATTCACACAAACATCAAGTCACGTTCATACGACAAAAAAACAGTCAAATGCATTAAAGTTATTGTGTTGACTGAGAATTTTAGTTTCTAGTTACGAATGATTTGATTTATTAATGGAGCAGCGGATACTTCATACAAGTTCATACGTCAGAAGGCGAAACAAAAATTACACAGAACGCAGTGTGAAATTCGGCGATAGCATACAGATATTGTTTTGTGGAGCGTTACAAAATGTAAAAGTGTGATAATAAATTTATTGCATTCAACGAGAAAGAAGTTTCACTTTAAAATGTTCCTATTCCCTATTCCCCGTGTTGGTCCAGGCTCTTTTGCAGAATAAATCACCTGCCTTTTTGTAGGCAGCTCGTATAAAGGAAGCATAGGCTTACCATCTCCAACACCGGGTCACCTGACTTTGTGGCGGAGTTTCGCAGCGACTTGCCCAGATTGGACACCTTTGATGTCTCTAGAAGGCGTGAATTTCGAATAATCAGTAAATTCGTCTGCTTGTTTGCCTTCCTATAGCATAAAAATATTTCACACAGTTTAAAAACAAAAATTTAACTTCATAAAGTAAGTAGATGTTGTTTGTTTACTCAACCTAAAATTTAAAAAAAATACGTACTTACACATGAATTCTTTTTTGATAAATTATAACTTTTCTAAAGATAAGTTTTAAATTATAAGATGACAGCCGACCCGGTGAACTTCGTGTTTGCTTCTTAGAAAACAGCTTCTAACAAAAGAAAATTTTTGAAATATTGCTTTTTCTACTTTCTCTGCAATTTTTCACGAGTTTTACTTCATACAATCCTTTTCCAGACGATAAATATATAATCCAACAATTAAAGAATTCACAAAATTGTACCATCCGTTCACACGTCATGCGATGACCACTCGAAATAGGTATAAGTGAAAATAATATAATAACAATAAACTAGCACCCAATTAAAACAATGAAAGCACTACGCGTTTAATTGCACCATTACTTAAATTTATTGCAGTAACAATGTACGACTTAAGATTTATACCTACTGGTTAGACTTTATTAAGTACTTGAACTGAAAAAACAAGGATTTCTTTGAGGGTTCCATCAGAACAGATGTTGTAAAAGGAATGCAACAAACAAACACTGAGACATACCTATGTAGATTTACTATACGTACATATTTTCACGTCAAGTCAGTTGTGGGGTAGGCAGAGTGTCTGGAGTGCAAACCTGCTTGACTTCCTCCACATTTATTACCCTTTCTATAGGAGATTGATTTTGTGTATTTTATTATTGTGACACAAGACAGCGAACGAATCCTCATCTCTCCTAATGGCAATAAACAACACTGTAGCGTAAAGACACCAAATTTGTTATAGGTGCTTCGCTGGTCGAGTTTTCAGGCAAATGTTGCACTATAATCTGTTAAGGTGTGCGGTGTTGCAGATACTGTATTATTAAGATTCCTCATTCATGTACCTCGATGGCGTCACCAATGTAGATATTGCAAAGTTCAGGAAAGTTATACGCCTTTAAACATACTTCACTCAAAAGCCACCTGTCGGATCTTGACAAACTTTAAATAGGCTTTGGAATCGAAATCTACTTTTCGAAAGAAAAAGCATTAAAATCTGTTCTTTATTGACTTAGTAATTACCTGACAAATAATATACAAAAACTACATACTGCCCTGTTAAGAAGAAAAAACATAAGTCAAAATTGTAAGAAGTCAGCCTTACGCATTCGGACTCGGCAAAAAAAATGTTCGTTTGAATGAATCCGAATATATACACCCGAATGTAATACACTTACGCTAGTAAACCTAAGTCGTCGCCTATGCGAAATATCGCAATGATTCCAAAGAAGAAAAAACACTTTTTTTGCTGAGTCCAAAAGTGTAATAAAGCTGATTTCTTAAAGTTTTGACTTATGCTTTTTCTTCTCAGCAGGGCAGCATAGGTGAATTGATAAAATCTTCTTTTATAGTCTATAATTAAACTATCTTTCTATATTACTTAAAATTGTATTTCCATTTACTAGTATTTTTTAGAAAACATCTGAATAACGGAGTGATGTCCGGTGCAGTGTGTCATCTTAAGCCTAATATGCCATACACCGGCTAAGTTAACATCTGGGCTTGAACACCACAGTCCATGATCATGTTGGTATTCAGAGTTCAATCACTGTTAAACTCATTTTATTTTGTTTATTTCATTTTATTAATTTTTAAGATATAAGAAGGCAATCAAGCAGACGAATTTCCTGATGGAAAGAAATTCGCGCTGTCTAGAGAAACCAAGGGTGGTAATGGTGTGTTGCCAACCTGAGACCGGTATATAAAGCTTCGAGCAAAAGTAAGTTCACTGGCTACCTTATCCTCCGACAAGGAACACGGTTGTTAGCGACGGTAAGCCTGTGCTCGTTTTTTACGAGCTGCCTGGTAGGAAATGGTCTATTCTGCAAAGGAGCTTGGACCAACAAATTGGCTCATGTTCAACTCTTAAAAAGCTACAGGACTCTATTTCAGTGGGTACTACGGGAGGTCAAGATAAGTGAAAAAATATGCGCTATTAAGTATAACTCAAAAATCATGGGCCGTATTGTGATAAAACCAATTTAAGACTACCAGAATCATGGCTTGTCTTTCTAAAAAATAATCATCTAAATCGATTGGCTACTGGTCGAGCAATCACCTAACAAACATACAAAAAATTCACTCGAATTGAGAACTTCTTTCTTTTTGGAGTCTGTTAAAAAAAGTATCTTCACGCCCATATTCCCGAAGAGGTAGGCAGAGGCACAACCAGGGCACCCACGACTAGCCGAAGACACTAAGTCCCACAATGTGATAGGTGGCAAGCCTATCGCCAACCAGGCACATTTGCAATCCCGAGCAACATTTTTTTATATTAAAAAATTGGTAAAATCCAATTTTCTTTTTGTTGCTCGACCCGGGATTCGAACCCGGGACCTCATGCAGTCAAGTCCAACACCCGGTCCGCTAGACCATAGAGGCAGAAATTGTCAGTAATGTGGTTTGTGTCAACATATCACAGATACACAGCTCGAACTTCACTGTCAGCAAACACGACTATTGTTGCTTCAGTCGAATGTCAAATGAAAAGACAATATTAAACAATATGTAAAGCGCTAGCTTTGTTTACAACAAATGTTGAATCCTGAAAATACTTAGGTTATTTACATAGTTTACAGTTACGGTTCTCACACTTTGCTTAATTTATACTGTTCTTGGTACTTTAGTAGAATGGCATATGAAAACACGATGTTAAAAAATATCTTTACGTCCATATCTCCACAGAGTAAGGCAGAGACACTCAGGGGCATTCTTTTGGTATCAAAAAATTTCAGCAACGTCGCTTTATTAATTTCAGAAAATAAACAATCGGACCACTTGTTTTATCCTTTAAATGTCTGCCCCCTTGGAAATCGATCTCAAGCCTCGCGGTTGGTCAGTAAGACGTACGTATACGCTCACCAGGCCAAATAATTTTAAGCAATTTGTAGTGCCTTATGGATTTTAAAAACTGCTTTTGAAAGGCAATAATATGCAATAAGAACGATTTAGACAGTTCACGGCACAGTACAGGTATAGGACAGAATGGAAACTAAGCCTAGTTGATAATATACACTACACTTCTTTGAAACAATAGGGTTGTCATGTTTTTTATTTTACATTAGCATTTACTGTTCTTGAATAATAAATGTACAATAATATATAATACAGTATACAAATAATGTACTAAGTCGGTAATATCATGGCGTCAGTTAATCCCAACAAAATACGAATACACACTTGGCATTTTTAAAAAGATTTCTGAAACAACAACTTGACTACTTAGTATCCACTTCTGCAGCTACATAAAAATTGCTTATTTATACAAGAAGAGTAAAACGAGAAAGTGGGTTCTGGGTATCAGGTGGGTAGTTTACAAGCTGTTTCATATTTGGACTGTGGCAAGGGGCTTAAACTTTGCTAAGTAAACCTTTACCCTAATCCCTCCTAGACCGACTGTTGTGTGGCGAATATTAAGATTGGCGCTTTAAGCTTTATTAACAACAAAATATTAGACAAAGCACCATGATATAAATAAACAGGCACGGGGCTTAAAGCTTTGATCAGCGCATAAAAATAAACATGCAACTAAAAAATCAATAACCCGCTGTTATATTTATATTTAGTGTAACTAAATACTATTTGATAATACCAGTTTTTAAACGAAAAATCCGCACCAAAACCGGTCCATTTGTTTAAGAGTTATGATGTCAGAGAGATACATACCTACGCACGTCAAATTTAAAACTTCGCTTTTAAAGATTAAAAAATGAAGCAAAATACGTATTACAATTACTTAAACACTTAATGGGTCTTATGTAGTTTTGAATTTAGTAACACTTTATTAACACCTAAGTACACAGAATTGGTACACAAAAAATCAGACTTTGCAATTATCAAACTATTGCTTTTACTACAATGAATAAACATAGTACTAAAACAATATGATTATTGTCACGTCGCAAAATAGTGGATTTGATAAAATTACTTAAGTAGGTACTTTAGTAGATTTTTACAAAAGAAACAACACTTCTACTAATGAGTTAATATTTTAATTTATTGCAAAAATTTGCTTCTAAAAATTCAACAAGTACCTCTAATACACAATCATCATTTTTAACGACTTCTAACAATTTATTTACGATTGTATAAGGGTCGTGTATTTTACATATATCTTTGACCAATTTGGAAACATAAGTTTTAACAATAAATATAAACCTCCAAATCGAAATATATGTACCTACTGCTTTTATTTTTTCAAATAATAAAATCTGAAACAGCGATGAGTGCGCTAGAGACAGTTCTGCTTTCTAGTAGGTATGTAAAACTGGAAAGTAATGTTTCTATTTCGCTTACAAGCCTCGAAGAATGAACATGAGATATCCAAGAAACATATTTCCATGTTCAAAATATATTATCATAGTTCCCATGAAACCTCAATAGCGGGTAGTTTGAATGGTCCAAGAGCTAGTGTAAGTTGAGAGCCAGAATCTTACTTGTAGAATTTATTTATCTATCTTGTTGTTTCCAAAAAACTCTAAATATGGTATATATCAAATATACTGTTAAATAATATTATGTCTGTTGACATTGAATTGTTCCTATGAATTTTACAAAAAGCTTTTGAATCTTAGAAACTAAAAAGGGTACAAATACCACAACACTTTTTTTATTTTAGTCATTACGAAACAGAACTCCATAGCCCATGTTAATTAAATTGTTTATATAGCCTGACATTTCAAATTTCAGCCAAATCTTGGAAAACGATTCGGAATCAATAACAACACTATCGATCTATGAAGTATTCAAAATTTTAATTTAGTCAGTTTATAATATTAATTATCCAACGCCAAATACAAAATGCATGGTCACAACTGAAACAAAGCATAAAACTGGTTCCCACGTTGATGTCGTAACTCTTACTAGGTACGAAACAGCGTGTTAACAAGTGAAGCATTTCCCCGCATTGTTTTAAATTAATGTTTATAAAAGTTAATATTACAATTTGGCAATAATATTTAAAACGCGTTACCATTTAATATTTTATCCCCTTAAATCAAAGTTTGACCGGTCCTTTCAAAGTAACCGTATGTAATGCATACCAATACATTAAAAAAATAAAAGAATTACCAAAACAAAACTTGTTACTTTTAATGATTACATATAACAATTAAATTAAATTTAATTAATATAGTGTTACGTACCTACATATTTTTTTATTTTCTTAAAAAAAATTAACAAAAATATAAAATTTAATAGTTTTTTTAAATATTGGACAGCTGTTTGAATTATAAAAAATATGATTTTCAAATTATTTTAAATTGAGCAACTTTACATCTTTATTGTTTAGTTTGTAATCTATTCGTTTATAATCCATAGGTTTGTAAGTATATAAGCTTAACGTTGATACAACATTCTCACAGTCTTAAACAAAACTGACACTTAAAAATTACATTTAGTAGAAATACGTAGTTATAATTATAATAAAAACTTAAGTTTTATATAACTTTTATTTGCTTTTACAAAAACTGAAGTGATGCGAGCGAGACGAAAATATCGAAATAAGCTTACAATTCCAAATTTCACGTCATATAATAAAAATATTTTCACGCCAATATCCCCGAAGAGGTTGGCAGAGGCACAACCAGGGCACCCACGACTAGCCGAAGACACTAACTCCCACAATGTGATAGGTGGCAAGCCTATCGCCAACTGGGCACATTTCCAATCCCGGGCAACATTTCTTTATTAGAAAATTGAAAAAAAAACAATTTTTGTATGTTGCCCGACCCAGGATTCGAACCCGGGACCTCATGCAGTCAAGTCCAACAACTGAACCGCTAGACCACAAAGGCGATATAATCTCGGTTATAATCGAGTATGTAGCTCTCCTGCCATGATGTAACTGTATATAACTGTAAGGGCCAATTGCACGTTCCTAGGTTAGTTTAATAACCGGTTAAACTGTCAAATATATATTAAATTAGTCCTGTGTTTGAAGCTAACTAATTTAACCTAGGAACGTGCAATTGAGCCTAAGTGTATTTACTCCTTTTCTGTATTTTTCCTTGAATTTATAGCCTAAGCCAACGGATTTACAACTTTGACCGAAATGTTTACCCACAACATTTTTGTAGGTTTTTATTGGCAATTTGTTTCCTTATATATCTTCTGACCTTTGTTATTTCCTTCTGTATTGAACTAATACTCCCTTTACTATCCGTGTCATTGGCCAAAGTCTGTTAAGTTATGGATTGTTCTGTTATACGTTGTAAATGTTGGTATTGATTGTGAGGAACACATAATATTATTAGGTAAAGAAACATTACTGAATTCATATGACTACAATAATATTATATATTATTATAGTATTAGTCAACTTCACCAGGTAATTTTATTCCGCAATTTACGTATAACAAAGAAACCTTTTGAAGCGTTTTGCATCAAAAGTAGTAGCAAAAAAAAGTCTAACATCACAATGTTGTATTATTTCAGCCACTTTCAGCGATATAATTGAAAGGCTAACTTCAACCAACGTCACAATTTTCAATTTTGATTAACATGCGTGAGTTTGCGAGTAAAGCTCAACGTAAAATGAGCATTTGTTTTACATCTTAAGATTCAAGTTTGCTTACGTTTTGTACGACAGTGAGTCTTCTGTATGTTAGTACCAATACTTAATTTGCAATGATAACAAAATACAGTAGTATTTAAATAGATACCGTAATAAACACATTGAACAGCCAGACCTGGAAAATATAGAAATCTGTATTCATCACACAAATTCCTGCTCCCGTCGGGAATCGATGCTGCACAGTTGGTTAAACGAGTACGATTTTCAACTGAATTTGAAACAAGGAGGATTTTAATTATCACAAGATCTCTAATAAAAAAAGGTCTTGAGAAATATAGCGCTCAAGCTACTCTAATTGCACTAATGTGTTTTGTCTCCTTTTTTGAATTCCGTTAAAAGAAAGAGACAAAATACATCACATTCTAGACGTTAGTAAACACTTATTGTTAATATTAGTTTAAGTCCGTTTGGACCGTACATTTAATCCAAATCACTACATAGTATTAAACAAAGTCGCTTATTCTTGTCTGTTTGTTCCAATGTTTTTTTTAAATCTCAAAAACTTTGCAATGGATTACAATAAGCTTTTTAATAGATAGAATGATTAAAGAGGAAGGTTTTATGTATAACGCTTGTATATTATACTAGAGTAACACTGATCATTTATGAGATTTCTAACACGATGTCGTAAATAATTCCTTTTTTGACGCTTACATTGTAAACTCTGGCTAAACCCCACAAGTTAAGCCAAAATAATCTACTACTGTGCACCTTAAAAAAGTCTCCAGAAAAGTCCGCGATGGCATAAATAGGTAAAATATATTATACATGTAAAATAAGTAAAAACGTAGTGAGTGTATAAATTTAGATATTTCAAATATAGCAGGAAATCTTCACGGCATTGAGAAAGGAAAACAGTTTTACTTCAATTTATTCGCATGCGCTAGTTTTATAATAATCGGAAGTGATACCAAAGTTTCCTCTGATGTTCCTTTTGTTGAAAGTTGTGTTTGCGGTGGTCTAGAACGTCTATAAAGAAGCGAATATCATGTCAAGCGCTGGGCTGTTAATCTTTGCCTAGTGCGACCCAAGGCGATTACGTCCATTTGAGTCAGGCCTAATAGGACAAGGATTATACGGCACGGATTACGATAACGGGATGAACACTCATTTAGCTTAAAGCGCTGAGCGGAAAAGTGGAAAATTCACCGGTCCAAACGACACTTCGAATTAGGAATGGGACGGTATTGGAAAAGTGTTTACGTAATCAGCAAGTTTTGTTGCAATGATTCAATTAAATCTTTTTAAGCGATTTAATGCTTTTTGGGTTTCTGAATTTTCATTAATATTTTTGTGGGGCATATATTTAAATAACTGTATAATTTACATTTGTGTTTGACCCTTAAATAGGAAAAAAAAAGTATAGTATTTAATTTAAGTGTAGTTAGTAAGATAGAATAATGTAAAATACTCAAATATTGGAATGGCATCAAGACAAGAACCATTTTTAGCGTCTTCGTGTAGATCCGCGTCTTCTATTTGTAGGGTAGACCATTTGCAATCTTGTCTAGTAGTTCGTAAGAGTCGAGCTCAGTCATTGCCAGAAAGACCACTGGTGGAAGAATGTTGTGTTGAACTTGCCTGAGTCAAATTGATAGTGTTATGTTCGGGTCCAGAGGGTAAGGTAGCAAGTACTCTTTTGCATTGAGACCCGGGATACAGGACAGGACCATGACCTTTGCCTTTGACCATTGACACCAAAGATGTTGTCATGTGGCTGCTGTCATGTGACCGAGGTATTTGGTCTAATGAGTTGTGTGTAAGCCTACTGACGATATCAAATACTATCATTATGGTGACAGGAATAGGTAAGAAATTGGATCCCTACATGAGCAAGTTGCTGCACAGAACTTTACGAACATTATCTACCACCATTCGCATTTGTTGGTAATGACAAGTTTAACCTATGATTGCCTGACATTATAAGCTGACAGGGAGACAGGTCTTTTCAATACAAGATATTTGGATCAATACGGGAGTTGATCTCGGTCACTATACGGGTTACAGAAGAAAAGCTAATCAATAAATGGACATACCTGCACAAAATTTGTACTGTAACGCTCGCTGACAGCATTTGTAACATTGAAATCTGTGAAAAGTGAAATTGAAAATAATGAGTGTTAAAATGAGAAAAGGCATGTTTCGTTGGTTTGTTCATGTGTAAAGAATGACGGATGAAATATTAATGAAACATTATACAATCGAATTTCGATGGATGTAGGTACACAGGGCACCTAGGTTGACATTTCACGATAAAATCGCTCGGGTTTTATGAGAGGGTGGTTTCAAGAGTCTCTGAAACCTGCGAACTCGTATTAAAAGCGTAATGAATGTGGAGGAAGCCTGGCCCCAACATATTTGGTACTTAATAAATACCCACACGCAGGGGCTAGCATTTTATATATCTTCCACAAAAACAGATATATATTCGGCGATGAACATGTAACGGAAATAAAATTGACATATCACAAATGACATTATCATTTCGCGACACAGACGATTTTGACGGCGCCTGTGTCGATAACTACATCATTTATAGAATACGTGACAAGGCTTCTGGAATACTCTTTTCTAAATATTGAGTTAAGGGTATGGATTTTATATTTCTTTGTTTTATTAGTAAAAGTATCTTTACGCCCGTATCTTCGAAGAGGAGAAGTACAACCAGGGCACTCTCGATTAGTCGAAGGTACTTTTTGGTTCCACAGTGTGATAGCAAACCTCTTACTAACCAGACAGTCATCCCATTCTAAGGAACGATGTTTCATTAGAAAATATAAAAAACACTTTCGACTTGCCGGACTCAGAAACCAAAATCAAATTGGGACCTCAAGTAGTCATACCCAATACTGGATCACTAGTCTAGAAAGACTTACTACTACTAAGTCTAGACAACATATTTTTTCTTGTACTTTTTAGTAGAAAATTGGTAGATTTTATATAGTTTTTAACCAACTTGGAAAAGAGAAAGTTATATGTTCTACTCCTTTAATTTTTATGTGTGTAAATTGATTTCTTCGCCATTTCAGAAGATATTTTGATTTTTTTTTTACACCAATTGAACACCCCAAAGTAAGCAAATAGTGTGCTTGTATTATAAGTGCTAGTAAATAATATAAATACACGGAAATATTGAAATAGATACCAGGATGAATGCAATAAACACCCAGACTTCGGTAATCGAACCTAAGCATAGCGGTTGGTCGGTGGTAGTTCCACCGACCAACGCTATCTATAGGCATGAACGCTAGCCCCTCGACCAAAAAGACACTTTTACTGCTCTTAAATTATGTTTCATCCAATGCACAAGCAAAGAAATCTGTGTATCGTATATTTTCTCGAAGCCTGTAAACTAAACTCAATGAGCTAGTTTAGCTACAGCTCTACTTCATACCTTGTCATGTATTATCATGATTGCATGCATATAAATCATGACATAGTCGTGGGCTTATATTGAACAATTACATCTGATTTCGTAAAATAGAACTTGAGGCCACTTAATTAAACTTGACAGACTAATGGCAGACGCTAAAACCTTTGTCAAAAACTATAAGAAAAACAGCCATCGCTCAAGGAGACGAAAACGTACTTTTATATAAAGCAACTTTCGCTAAATTTAAGTTACAATCAGTTTTCGCTACAAAGGTAACGAACCGAGGTAGCTGCTTCCAATCCCTTTGGATGTCACATGGGATATGATTTGTTTTTCTATTCAAATATAACAAAGATGTATGATAATGTTCGTGTGCTTTGATAAATAACTGTATACGTTTTTTGTTCCAAAATAATAGTAAACAACACAGATATCAATATAATAGTTTTTACTTTGTAAAAAATCAGGTATCTGCGTTGCTCTATGGCCCTAAGTATCAATTACATTCGAGAGAACTGAATACTGNNNNCAAAAACTATAAGAAAAACAGCCATCGCTCAAGGAGACGAAAACGTACTTTTATATAAAGCAACTTTCGCTAAATTTAAGTTACAATCAGTTTTCGCTACAAAGGTAAACAACACAGATATCAATATAATAGTTTTTACTTTGTAAAAAATCAGGTATCTGCGTTGCTCTATGGCCCTAAGTATCAATTACATTCGAGAGAACTGAATACTGAAAAGACTCGCTTATACTTCTCGTACTTCGGATGCCATACCCATGAGTGCCAGTAATCACTTTTTATTTGGTTACTTGCCCGTTTGTTTTCTTTTTTAAAAAAGAGGAATGTTTTTCAATTTCAATTGACTCTCTATTACTAAGTTAGTATTTTTAAATTGAGTGTATAATAGTTATGCGTCACACATACACATTATGTAAACTAAGCTATATAATATTAATTCTTCATCTAAAAAAAATTACTAATTTCTGTCATCTGTCAATATAAAATAATACAGAATATCCTGTTTTCATCCACGTATATTTTTAACTAAACACAGATATATTAATAGATAATTTCTTTAGTCAGTAATCTGATATATATTTAGTACTAGCGACCCACTCCGGCTTCGCACAGTTATGAAATATGTATATACATATGTATATGTAAACCTTACTCTTCAATCACTTTATCTATTAAAAAAACCGCAACAAAATCTGTTGCGTAGTTTCAAATATTTAAGCATATAAAGGGACATAGGGACAGAGGAAGCGACTTTGTTTTATACTATGTAGTGATTTAAAAAACTTCCTAATTTTATTAAAAAACCCAAGTAAGGGAATCATTTCACATATAATTAGTTTAGAAAAGATAATGTAATTATTTCACACCTTATGATATTATTGTCTTTAGGGTAAGTAACGTGACGTATTGATTTGTTTTACGGTTTTTCAATTCTATAATAATTCATATTTATTTTATTTTTTGCCTCCGTGGTGTTGTGTTAGAAATGACTTGTGTTGTAAGCGATAGGCTTGACACCTACCACGTTGGTTAACTAGTCTTTGGCTAGTCGTGGGTTGTGTTTAATAAATTTAAATTTAATCTACGGAGATATGAACCAGAAACATTCTCGTAAAAACATTTATTATATTCATGAATTCATTCATTATATAGTTGTAACAAAACTTATCAAATTAAATGTTACATTAGTAAACATATAAGTAATGTTTTATCTGGAATATCTCGATACAAATCATCTTGGATTCCCAATAGAGCGAGGTGCATCAGATCAGATAAAATATTCGCATTTTCTGTCGTAGTAACAAAGTATCGATACTTTTAGATATCTACTTTACATCTCTTCAAACGGGTATATTTCCTTTGGGCTTTTCTTGTTCCACGCTCTCACTACTCTCGCCGAACCCCTTTTACAGACAATAAGGAAATTGAGAATGGGATATATCTGACGGTAAAATACTTTCTATCCAACCTCTTATGGATTTGGATATATTATAAGTGATTCATCATCTACAGAATACTTAATACCATAGGGTACTGCTGTGTTGTCAATGATGCTAGGTAAAAGTTCAAGTTTAAGGTTTAGCGTCAAACTTTCCTAACAAACGGGAATACGATAATGATGAACGAAAAAAAAACAATAACAATACCTGTGAAAATCTCTGTGGTCTAGCGGTCCGTCGTCGGACTTAACTTTTAAGGGTCCCGCGTTCGATTCGGTCGGGCAGAAAAACATTAGAAAATGTATTTTTTTTATATTTTCTGATTAAATTAACGCTGCCCGAAATTGGATATGAGCTCTATTGGCACCTATCACATTGTGGGACTCAGTGTTTCCAGCTAGTCGTGGGTGACTTGGTTGTGCCTCTGCCTACAACGTCGGGGTTTTAGACGTGAAGATACTTTTTCTGGCGGAAATACGTATTTTTATGATATTGGAAGGCAAACAAGCAGACGGATTTCCTGACAGTAAGAAATTCACGCCACTTAGAAACACTAAAGCTGGTAATGGTGCGTTGCCAAGCAGAGGCCGGGATGTTGGGCCTCAAACAAAAATAAGTTTACCGGCTACCTCATCCTCCGAATCGGAACACGTCATGGCGTTATGGCGACAGGAATAGGTAAGGCGCTGGTACTAATCCGGGCAAGTCTCTGCGAAACTATCACCTAGTACAACGTATATATCTAATTGAAAAAAATATGTCAAATGTCAAAATATTTGTATTTACAAATTACATGTAAGTTTTACATGTGAAAAGTTAGGTAGCTGTAATAAGTAGGTATTGCTGCTTATATAAGAAGGCAGTAACGATTGCATTACTTTGATTATTCACCATGTCTAGCGGTCCGGCATCGGACTTGGCTTAGTGAGGTCTCGGTTTCGATTCCCGATTCGGGCAATACTAACAAAATTTCTTTTTTTTTTAATTTCTAAGAAAAATTGAATATTGGCGTTTCGGTATGTATCCAGTTGGTGAAAGGCTTTTCATCTATCACATTATGATGTGTGTTTTCAGCTAGTCACGAATGCCTTGGTTGTGCCTCTGCTTACCACTTCCGGGATACGGGCGTGAAAATACTTTAACTTCTTGTTACCTGTAATGAGTGTTGTAAAATTCTCAAATTAATTATTTTACTTCATTTCAAGTCAAATGCAAGCTTGGACATAACAGGGCCACAACAAGATATAAATTGCAAACTTAAATGCCCCACAACGAAACCTAACTAAAAACTAATCCTATCCTAGTTCATCATTTTAGATGAAAAACATATTTTATGCTATGCTGCTACGATAAATACATAAATACTCTTGGACGATTAACACAATAGAATCTAACTTCAAAGTAAGCAAATTATATGCTTGTGTTAAGGGAAGTCAACGATTCTTATACATAGGAATACTTAAATAGACACGAGAATAAATTTAATAAACACCTTAACTCGAAAATGCAGACATCTTAAATGTTCGTCACACAAATGCCTGCCTGTCAGGAATTGAACTCGAGCTTCACATTTGGTCAATGTAATTAGGCGTGTACGCTAGCCGCTCGACCAACGAGGCGGTCAAACACAAAAAAACACACAATGACACAGACAACATGCAAGTCAAGAATAAGATTGTACTCATTATATAACGATGTTACAAATTTTCTAATAACGCGTTTATAGCCAGAAGATCCAGAAAAACATGTAATGTAATGTTGGTCCGGATCTGCTAGGTAGAATATACCATTTGCCTCTCTGCTAGGCAGCTCGTAGCAGGCAAGCGTAGGATCATCACCAGCAAGACCACTAGTAGTCAAGTGATATGCAGTAACTTGCCCAGGTGAGGATCCACGCCTTGCTTAATCCTGGTGAAATAAGGGCTTTGAAATGTTTCGGTTTCGAGGTTATGATATACTTGCAGAATTAGACAAATACCCCGGCAACACGATAGTTATATATGTTATAATACAGTTATATATTATAACATCGGTATAAACGAAATGTAATCAAACTTATAGAATAGTCAAACTGGTAAAGGGGGATGAGAAAAAATGGCACTAATTAGGCTCTTATCTTAGTCAGCTTGGATGTAGGTATTCTGTCATCATTTTATGTTTATGTTAATGATAAATACGTGTTTTTTTTAATAACTTCAGTGTACAGAATGCAATTCTATAGGTTTGTCTTATGTAAAAAAAAAAATATTTTTTTAAAATGTAGACTGTGGGTTCTTGCTATTAAGTTTTCACCTATATTTCAATACCAGATTTTTATAGACTTTATGATGAAAAATGTATGCTTTATATTACAAAACAACTAAGTATTGTTTACATATATTTTACTTATGTTTACATCCATTTATAAATTATTTGTAAAATACTATAAAGTTGTAAGGCTATGTATCGATGCCTCGTTTTTTCCGTAAAATATACCAACAGCCATTTATCCCTTTATAAGCGTATTTAAATCCATTAGATAACAAGATACTACAAAATAATTAATTTGTAACACTAAAATGGTATTTTTTATTAAATTGGTAACACTAATGATAACGCAGAGATGACATCCTATGATTTAATCCGTGCGGAACAAACATAATCGGAAGATGGTAAAACAGTTTCCACCAAGTTGACATTTGTTGGAAGGCGTGATTAAAAGTAATCTGGATCGTGATTAAATTATTGTTAAAAATCTGAGAACAAAATGCAATGAAACAGATAAAATATTGACATTTTCGACCACAGTAACGAATCACTTCTATCACACGTTGGAGACTTCTGGTATTGCAGCAGTTCATGGGCAGAGATCACATTCCATACGGTAAACTCTAAGAAGTATAGACATATCATGTCACATGATACTTGCACTTAACAAGTCTAGTGGTCGCCCATTGCTCGGAATTCAACCATAATAAATTTTAATATCTTGTTGATAATAATGCCATCTTCATTTCTCAAGATGAACTACTTTGTTTCCAAACTTTTTAGTGCGCCATCTATGATCTTTTATCGTTATCATTAATACATAATGAGAGATGGCACGGTTGCAATATTTCCTGGTGAGCCTACTAGATTTTTTGCTGTACTCGTCTTGATAATGGCGTGTACAGGCGTAGCGAAGATTATCCATCAACAACCTTGCTGTTTAATATGGATGTGGTGGTTTTGAAATGGCTTACTATAAGTATACACTGGGGCCAGTTCTTGAGAACGACCATGCAAAGCTGTATTCTTTTTCTCTAGTAAAAATAATTGTTCCGATAGTTGTGTCAGTAAATGACCTTATAGCGAAGAGTGTCGAACAAAACTTAAAACTTAAAAGAATCTCACTTCATTCCTGCGTTAAGGGCCGTATTCCGAAGGCAGCAATTTTGGAAACGTTAGGAATTGTGCGGATTAGAACTAGGGATTGCAATCCGGTTCGGCGGATCCGGTAATCCGGCGGATCCGGCGTGTTTTTGGACCTACCGGATCCGGTGAGTCGGCGCCGGATCCGGTGCCGAATCCGGTAAAGCAAAAAATACGCGAACGCGATCTGGGAACGTCGCACGCGCGCGACATTGCCACCAGATCGCTAGACGTGCCGCGCGGCGAGGCACTGTCGCCGCCAACACCGGCTATGCATGCACTTGTTGTCAACATGCTGTGTCGACATATTAGCTAATCCAATTCCTACCTTTATTGTATGGAAAATGGTTGGTATTACTTACATAATCCAAAAAAATATGAGGAATATTTGAACCAAGCTGACGATACATTTTTTTGGCCTAAAAAATATCATACGACAGGAAATGAAACAAAATATAAAGCCGATTCGTAAGTGATGAAAATGTGACAGAAATAGCAGACGAAAATATAGATTCCAATTCAGATTCTGATTCCATGTCATTATTGCCGATAGAAAAAACATTACATTAAAAGAGGAACTAAGAAATCAAATCCTGCAAGAAAAAAAAGGGTATAGGGGGAAAGTTAGTGCTAAAAAAGAAACAGATTATGAAAAAATACTTAAAAAAGAAATGACTGCGTATGAAGTAGAAGGAATAAAAGGAAAACAAATTTCGCTGATCTACAGTTACTTGATTTGTTTCTTAGGATTATGAACTGAAGTTGTTGATTTTATAAGTACAAATTTAAAAGACTGTTTTGTTATATAACTGTGTAGATTATTAATAAGAGTTTAATTATTATTATTACTTAAGTACTTTCAGATACTTACATAAATAGGTACAGCAATAAGAGAGAGTCAGACTGACTACTTTATTATTAAAAATAGTTTCATAATTTGATTTAGTACAAATAGTACCAAAAATTACAATAAATACCAAAAAATAGAATTAAAAGTGATTTTATTTTCTATAAATACGTATTTTATTTTCTTTTTATACATTATTATCAAAACTAAAAACCACTAAATACTAGGCCCTAAGTAACTTTAAAACTTTAGCATCAATCCGGTGAAATCCGGCCGGATTGAAAATGATACCGGATTGCAATCCCTAATTAGAACATTAGAGAACCATCGTCTTTGGAATAACAGTTATGTTTTTTTTTTAATTTGTATTAAATTTATTAATGAAATAGGAGGTAATGTTAATTAATAGTAACAATAATATTAAATTACTTTTTCAGCTAGGTATTTAATATTAATTATTTATCTGTTGCCTGAATAACAACAATAGCTGAATGATATAATTAATGAATGATAGTTTATAGTAGTTGTGGTTAAAACTATGTGGTTAATTTAAAATTTTGTTCCAATATTAAAACATGATACGATATGAATCTAAATAATAAATTTGTATAAATTTAACCCTACAATGCACAGTGTTCCACATGTGGCTCACACCAAAATGCTCTAATATCGATATTGGAACCATGTGATTCTATGTTTTATCGAATAGCGAAATAATGACTTGAACTTGTAATGACAAATAGCATACGACTCTTCTACCACTTACTGGATATGATGGTTATAAACAGCTGGCTTTTGTATAGAAGAGTAGAGTCGCTGAAACAAAACCCAAAACTAATGAAGCTACGTGAATTTCGACTGGAAGTAGCTAAAGCTCTGTGCTTATCTAGACCGTTAATGACAAAAAAGAGAGCGTGACCGTCATTATCCGTATTTGATATGCTTGAGGAAAGAAAAAGAAAAAGCCCAGAGCCAACGTGTCACCTAAAGATGTCAGAACTAACGACGTTGATCTTTTTAATTCTTTTTCAAATAATAGCCACCGCTGTAGGCAAATCCTTTGTTATTTTTTTTATAATACTGGAAGGCAAACAAGCAGACGGATTTCCTGATGGTAAGAAATTCACGTCGCCTTGAGACACCAAAGTTGGTAATGGTGCATTGCCAACCAGAGGCCGGGATGTAAGGCCTCCAGCAAAAGTAAGTTTATCGGCTACCTTACTCTCCAAGCGGAACACGTCAACAGCAGGCATTGACGTTATGGCGGCAGGAATAGCTAAGGCGGTGGTACCAATCTTACGAGTGAGTAGTAAGATGTCACTGTGTTAGTGACAGTGAGCCTATGCTCGCCTTTTACGAGCTGCCTGGCAGGAAGGCAGATGGTCTATTCTACAAAGGAGCCCGAATCAACACGTGGAAAATAAATAAATAATACAAAAATGCAAGGTGGCACTTTGTCTGAATAAATAAGCTTTGTTGTAGTTGTTGGTTTTTACTTTGTGTTTGTATTATTTTTATCAACGCTCTATTTTTCTAATATAAAACTATTTTAAAATAAAGTTTCTAATATTAAGAATGATAAATAAAAACTTCTAATATTACGACTGATCAGACTTTTGTATCATATATTAATATACAATATGGACAGGTTAAGTTGCGATTTTCTTTATTATTTTTTCTAGAAAAAGAACCACATTTTCGAATACATATATTTTTTGGAGCGAAATAAAAAAAAATAGTGTACTGTAGGGTTAAAAATATTTACACACCACATTGTGCTAGAATATGTGGTAAAACAAATATCTTTTGTAACAGCTTCCAACACACATTTTCGACAAATAAATAAATTTCATTTCATTTCAATAAAAATATTTCTTTTGATGGCAAGAAAGAGTATTAAAGAACTTTTACACGCAGGCAAACCTGTAGATAACAGTTGGCTTTAGATATTTGAGTTTGAATTTCTAGAAACTACGAGTAGGGAAGTGCAACTATTATCATAGGGATCAGGTCGCGGGCCCTTGGGGTTGGATAAGTTCCAATGTTTACATCCATCGACCCGTGTGATGGAATATTTCCGGTACAATACAACTCTACTACAGTCCACAGTCACTGTAGCGATTCACAAACAGAAAACCACATTCATATGTTTTTAGGAGCTATTTTGCAAAAGTGTGTACGTATGTTTGTATCGTTCAATTTTAATCCAGGCTGAAATTGATTTGAAGAAATAACGTTAATAATTTGAAAGAGCCACGGTCAACAGCCGAATATATTTATATTTTTTTTCAAATTAACTAAGCTTTCAACATGAAAATCTGCATTTAGTCCTGTTATTTAGACAACTCGTCAAAGTCATGTTCAGGTTAAAAATAGGTTACATACAAGACTGGTGGTGGAGTGCAGCAGCTGTGCAGCAACTTATCCGGGTAGGGATCCTGTACCTGTTCTATTACTGCACCACAATGACTCGTGTTCTGTTCCAGGCAAGCCAGCAAACATGCACAATTGACTTAACATCCACGACAAAGGACAGCAAGGCACCTGTAGCATCTATGGTGTCTATAGGCCATGGTTGTCTCTTCAAGTCAAACGCGTGCTTGTTCACTCTCCCTAATATATATAAATGTCTCACTTGTTATGTGATTAAAGTTATAAGTTCACTGGTTCAAACCCCTGTATTGGCACAATACCTTCATATAAACGACTAACTGTCACGGCAAAGTTTGTTCCGCCCGCTAAGTTTGTTTGGTAAAAATTGTTTCCTAGTTTACTTGCAGTCTATTAGGACCAAAATCCAATGAACTTCTAGTTCTAAGCTAGCTCGTCATTAATTTTCTACCAAATCGTTTAAACCGTTCTTGACTTATACATAGAGTTACTCGTTCTAATTTACTTATATAAATATACTAGCGGCCCGCCGCTACATTTATAACTTTCTTATATATTTATATAAGAAAGTTATAAATCTTCCTCTTTAATCGCTCCATCTATTAAAAAAACACATTAAAGGCTGTTGCGTAGTTTTAAAGATTTAAGCACACAAAGGGACATACTCGTAGGGACAGAGAAAACGACTTTGTTTTACACTATTTAGTGATAATATAGATTGTTTGAGGGTTATTAATACGAATATCTAAATGATCAAATATATTTGTATAATGTTTACATTTTTTAATGTGAGAGGTCAACAAACCCACTACTCTCAAAATATTGATAGATGTTATAAATCTGTGCTGTGGCCAGGATATTAGACCTATTGTGCAAGTCTACTTGACAGCCTACTCTCAGAACCGAAACATGCCTTAGTCATTTTGGCAGCAGGAATACATAATTTTTACAAATTTCTCAGGACTCTACCACCAGGAGTTCTATAGTTGAATCATGAACTTGTGTGAGGATCATCGTAGACACGTCTTAGCTCGGACCTCATCTCCTATGTGAAACCATTTACAGTCATCAGTATTTCTAAACGGTACGACTTGGGATCTTTAAAAAAAAGAGTTCTCATTACAAAAAATATCTGTTGGTTTATACAGTTTGAAACGTTTATGTGTAGGTATATCTGTTGAATTTCTAAAATGTTAAATCAGAAACGGTTAAACAAATGGAAATTTTAAAGTGGTTGTTTTAATTAAATTTGCTAACTTAGTATAAAGTGTCTTCACGCCCATATCCGAGAAGAGGTGATAGAGGCACAACCAGGGCACCCACGACTAGAAGAAGATACTAAGTCCCACAATGTGAAAGGTGGCAAGCCTATCGCCAACCGGGCATATTTCCTATCCCGAGCAACATTATTTTTAATAGAAAACTGGAAAAACCCAATTTCCTTCTTGTTTTCCGACCCGGGATTCGAACCCGGGACCTCATGCAGTCAAGTCCAACAACTGAACCTATAGACCACAGAGGCGATATTTATTGTTACAATAATTCAGTCCTATTGTGAAGTAGTGTTGCTAAATGTAGGCTTGAACGAAGTATAAAAAATATTTAGGAAACAAACACTTCATCCTAATAAAGCTGAAAATAAGATCTTGTAAAATGTACTGTTGTTTCAAGTCGTAAAATTAGATTTAGGAGACAAAGATCTTGAGAATTGCGAATGTGGATGGATGTAAGTACCAGGGGAGATCTAGTTTGACATTTTACGATCAAAGTGATCGGGTGGTGTCAAGAGTCTCCGAAACCGGCGTGTTTGTATGAAAAGGGTAATGAATGTGAAGGAAGCAAGACAGGTTTATAGTGATGGTGATATTTGATCTTCTCTACCTAATCGTTAAAATATTATTCATGAAGATAATAGTGTAAGTTAAGCGTGATGGAGGCTGCATGTCATATCGATGGACATTCAGCGATCACATCAAAACGACACTAGAACTAAAAAAGTTCTAAAACTACGCAATGCAATGCAATGTATCTAAAAACCAGTCTACTTTGTGCAAACCAAAAATCCACATAAAATTCTATCTAATATTGAAATAGTTGAAATTAGTTCAACTATTACAATGTTATAACACCACAGACAAACACACACATAATATATATCTCAAACATATGAACTTCTGTATTTTCATCGAGGGCTAACAATCACAATGCTAGCATAAATTATTGTTTCATATAATATGACATGAAATTTATTAACATACATACAAAATATAGAAGTCTAACTTGTAACCTCATCCTTTTGTCCCAAGTCGGTGAAAATGCGATAGATTATTAATTAACCAACATCATTATTTTTAAAAAAAAAATAACGCTTTACTTAAAGAGATTTGTTAAATTCAGTTATGTGTATGTTGCAAAACCTGTCTAAATGTTTAAAAAACCTAGGCTTTCTCCATTTAACACAGTAAAAAAATTCAAATTGTAAATTCTAACAAAAACTTGTGTAGCCAAACGTGAATGTGACAGCGGCCGTTGTTTAAATACCCACCTACACTTTAAACTCGCTTTAACACCTCTACGTGGGGACCCTATTTTGAATTATTAATTAGTTGTTTTGATGTCATCGGTGTAAATGTTTCTCAAATTTTAAAAGTGTATGTTTCAAATAACTGTATTGCCGTGATTGTAAAAGCTTAAAAAATAAAAGATTCTAGTTCGTGATGAATATTATTAACGATTATAAAATCACTGTAACAATTCTACGGTAACACTTTTTTTTGACATAATCATGTAAAAATATATTTATGCTTATCTGAAGGAACATTTTCGTTTGTGACATTCTAGAGATCATACGAATAGGTTGATTTATG
>NJDD01000460.1:201419-218900 GCA_002245505.1 Calephelis nemesis
GGAGGGTAAGGTAGCCGGTATACTTACTTTCGCTCGAGGCCTAACATCCCGACCTCAGGTTGGCAACGCACCATTACCACCTTAGGTGTCTCTAGGCGGCGTGAATTTCTTACCATCAGGAAATCCGTCTGCTTGTTGCCTTCCAATATCATAAAAACGTAAAGTCCGTACGCCACTTTTTTGTCAGACTATCAGGACTACACAGTTGAAACTTGGTACCGTGAATCGTTTTGATAATTAAAAAATTGAAATAAATATAAAACAAACTTAATGATGGACGTACGGAAATTTAACGTATACCTTTAGTTAGTTCTTTGAAAATAATACCGATTTTTCTAAAACAGTGTTGCCTAAAATCACTGGCTTGAAAGATAAACATTTTAAAGTGTTGAAATATCGATCCTAAATTCTAAAGATGGTCCCGAATAGGTTTTATACGTACTGCCTCCGGTTACACGTGGTCCAACTCCTGAATTTCGATTTCCACATATCCATCCATCCATAGATCCATCCGTTCAGAAGTTATTATGACATAGACAGAAATATATCAAACTTATGACATCTCTTGTTTTCATCAGGGTTCAAAATTGACTTGACTCGATAATACAGGCAGTAGTTTTGTTAAAAAGGTACGAGGCAAATTTTCGAAAACCCCAGATGTAGCTTTGTGATATCAAAAGATACTATAAATACAAAATTATTTATAACTATTCAATATATGCCTACTACTAGCGAAATTTACAATTAGTCAGTTTAGGTTAGTTTGAAGATTTGCGTATACGCCCCTAACTCCACTGACCAACCGTGAGGCTCGGGTTCGCTTCCTGACGCGACGGGTAAAGTGTCAGTGTGATAAATTTCCAGTTCTTAGTGTTTACTAATTTTACACTATTATCTATTTAAGTAATTTTATAAATGTTATCGTTGTCTGATACCCATCACAAAAGCATATAATTTGCCAAATTTGGAACTAGATCCATTTCTTGTAATTTGTTAAGAGATATTCATTTATTTCTCACGCGTTTGAAACATCAGCAGGTGCTTGCTTGTTTTTTTTTCTTAAAATATAAAAATATGATTTCTTCTTTTGTAAAGAATTTAGAAATGTTCACGTCTAAGAAATTATTCCAGTCATATCATTCGTGGAAAAGTTTAATGAAGCAAATAAAATTGTTTCAATCTCCCGACTTACCGATGAAATTGTAACCATTGTGATCATTATCTACCTCCATCGGAGCACTGGAGCGAGCTCGGTGACTGCTCAAACGAATATTAGGAACATGTATTCAATTTATCCGCAAGACCTATCAAGCGAAACTTGTACTTAATTATCTTGATACCAAACGCTCTATTGAAGCTCACTAACCCTTGTTAAACCTTTAGTCCCAAATCATACGAACTTAAAGTAAGGTCACTCTTGAATCTCGATTTGATGGATATTTATGATTCTACATTTTTTATTGTTCGAATTTAGGTACATAGCTAATTGGTCACAAATTCGATTTGAGCCCTTTATTCAGCCTGTAGGGCGTGCAATTTGTAAAATTAACACAAAAAACAAATAAACTAATTTACAGTCAATATAGTACAGTAAAGTACTACAACAGTAAGTAGGTTTAATACAATTAAAATTGATATTATTTTAGAATATTTATCTTTATTTTAAATCATTTATATTTAATTTATCTTGGTTTTTCTAACAACGCTTAAAAATATTAAGACGCCAAAGAAATACCAAGCAAGCCTTATAATATGAAGATCTTTTTTTGGATTTCATGCTTGCAGTAGATAGGGATAAATTAATTTAGGTACATTCTAATTTTTTTGTATTAATAAATAATAATATTTATTAATAATCATGTAATCAATACAAAAAACAATATGTAAGTAAAGTAAAAGTAAATAATTAAAATTCTTAATTTGATTAAAACCCATTAAAATATGTGCACACTACAAGTTGGTAGAATATGTTGGAACGCTTAAATAGTTTTGCAACACCTTTGTAACACTCATATTCTGCAAATAAACATTTTTTTTCTTTCTTTTCTTTCTTGAAAGTGTTAATATTTTTATTTTGTTAAACACTAGGAGGTGATTTACTAAAAATCTTTGTTGCTACAGAAATTACTGCCGAAAAAAGCAGTTTAGTGTCGCAAGGTATCTACATAAATTCTCTAGTGACTAGTCTATGTTTGATAGATCGTAGCTTACAAGTATCTAAGTTTTTTGAGCTGGAATATGTACCTTACGCTTCTTTTTTATGCTACAATTGCAGACTGTGTATGTGATGAGCTTTCAGAATATTATCACACCATATATTTTCTACACCACATATGAATGATAAGCAAATAAAACAGTTGAAGTATCTATAACTTTGGAGATCATGTATAATGAATATTATGGAAACTGGTTGAGGTTACTGCAGGCAACTTCTATATATGTTTTTTTTATTGGAAATTGAAATCGGATACATGATTTGTACACTTGAATACAGTACAGGTACATAGTGGATTATTGACATTTAGTCCAAAAACAAATCAACGAAACCGATAAAATATTTGATTGTTTATTATTGACCAAATGATAATAATTCGCTAGATTCGTGTTCGCACTGAACACTGAAATATCCGATTCCATTTTCCAGATCCAAAGCTTTCCCTGGTACTGGCGTCATAACTAAACTGTTATGTTCCAGACCGGAGCTTAGAGTAGCATAACAAGTTTAAATCCCGGTAACAGGACAGCGACCCACATTCAACACAAATGGTGTCCGCAGGTGGCGGCTGTCTCTTACCATCACGCGAGCCGTGCGCATATAAAACCGTCATTGCATGCTTAGCATGGATGTTTTCTTCATGTTTTTTATTGTGCAAATTAATTTTATTGAAAAAATGTGATGTTATTACGTCACTTGGTGGAATCCATTGTATACACACTTTTATAAGGAAATCTCTTATCTATTTTTCCACGATACACTTTATGTGTTGTGCGTGTGTGTGGGTGTTTGTGTGTGTGTGTGTGTGTGTGTGTGTGTGTGTGTGTGTGTGTGTGTGTGTGTGTATGTGTGTGTGTATGTGTGTGTAACCGGTTTCATTTTTCACAGCATAATCAGGTCTTTATAATTAAAGATAAATAAGTTAGTTTTATTTTAACGTTCAGTATTTGGTTGTAAGTTAGTGGTTGCTAGCAAACAAGCAAATAAAAAAGTGTAACCGGTTGGCTAAAGTATAACATACTTTTCCACAATAAATTTTATTTGGTACTTAATATAATATAATATAGAACAAGAGTTTACCTTAAACAAATGTGTATATTTTTATAGCTTGTATATTATTATAGAAAAGGTTTGTCCCATAAAGCATTATAAATATGTAAAAATCTCTTTCATCCTGAGGTTGTCTGGCAAAGATTGATTCGAAGCGATATGACGACTTCTACATGCCTTAATTTGAATATTATTATATTTTGAATATTGTATTGTTTGATATTGTAATTTTTGTTGCATAGTCAAGTGTATGCATTTACTCGTTCATTCATAAATTAAGCCAGATTATTCACACTCGGACAGCCAATACAAGCCGTGTGTCTCCATAAAAACTTTATATAGTGGAGCTGACAATCTACATTCCAACTGGCACACTGCGAACTGAGAGGAAAAATGCATTTGAGCTGTGATTTTTTTATTCATTGGACACAACAGCGAAATGCTCTCGATGTTCATTGTTTGTGAATTTTATAGAATTCGTCTAAAGTAAATATCGAATCGTCGAATGTTTTAATCAACACAGTTTATTTAACAAAACTAGTGAGAACTTCGTATGTGTGAACAATAGAAAAAATACATTCCAAAGATAATAAATAAATAAATAAATATCAGTGAACTAGTCACACAAATTGAATCTAACCCCAAAGTAAGCAAATTATATGCTTGTGTTATGGGTGTTAGTCAACGATACTATTACATAGAAATACTTAAATAGATACCAGAATACATTTAATAAACAGCCAGACCCGGAAATGCAGACAACTAAATGTTCATCACACAAATGCCTGCCCCCGTCGGGAATCGAACCCGAGCCTCACGATTCATCGATGCAGTTAGGCTAGTACGCTAACCACTCGACCAACGAGGCGGTCAATAATAATTTAACACACACTAATAAAATTAGCTCTTTTTAGTAATCTATGCATTTCTGATAAAATTTTCTTTGAAATATGAAAAAGCATCTGCACGACTATATCCCCGAATAGTCAGGTAAAGATACAACCAGGGCAACCACGACTAGCTAAATACACTTAGTCCCACAATGTGATAGGTGGCAAGCCTATCGTCAACCGGGCACATATTTGAGCCCGGGCAACGTTATTTTTAATAAAAAATTGAAAATATACATTTCATATTTTATTTGCCCGAGCCGGGAATCAAACCCGGGACATCAAGAAATCAAGTCCGACGCCGGACTATGGAGGCGATTTTTCATTTGGAACTATAGTAATGTTTTATGTATACCGGAATAACGTTGAATTATCTGGCTGGTTGTACCTGTTATGCGAAGTAAAAAAAAAACAATAGAGCAGTAGACAAATTTCACAGTTTTCTAAAAAAACACTCTTACACAGTTTATACTATTTTTATGCATTTTTTATCATTTATCATCATAATATTTTCGTATAACATTTAATAGCTCAAGATAATGTAATATATTCCCACACGACGTTTGCCACGTTAGATATCGAGATGATACATATTACATTATTATAATTTAAACCATAACATATTATATAATATTGTATGGTTTAAACTATAAACTCTTGAGATTTTTGTAGCATTGTAAGGTAAAAAAGCAGACAAATTTCTTGATCGTTTCAAATTCTCGTCACCAACAGGTGGAAATGGATTGTAGGCCGCAACGTTAGGCCTAAAATAAGTTGATCGACCACCCAACCATCCAAACCATCAACAACAGGTGAAGCAGTAGTATCAATCTGAGCTAGCTGATGCAAAATTCTCCCACCTAGTCAGAGGTCACGGAGTCAGTGACAGTAAGTCTATGCTCGCCTTTTACGAGTTGCCATTAATACATGTACCTGAAAATGGATCCGCAATTAACGTAGTCATCAAATAAGGTCTGAATGGATGGACCAACTTTGCTAATTTCCTTTTTGTTGTGTTGGTTATTATCAGGAGAAGGAGACCTGAGAAGTTTTTAGAACAAGAAGGAAAAACATTACTTTAATTTTCCTCATAACAAATAGTCACTGATGTCGAGCAATACGAAATTGCCGGGTCGGCTAAGTAACATTTATTATTTAATGTATGCGCTTTGTTCTGCAAAGTTAATGTATAATATAAAAAATCTTGTAAACAAAATATATTCTATTTCTAATTTTGACGGAAAATGATATCAAATTTAATGGGAATCCTCTTAAAAGCGAAGTAAATTACCGAACATGCCCTATCTTTGCGTCTACGTGGGAGAAGAGAAATTTAATTTTGGTTGCGTTTGTTTTCCAAACAAAAGCAGCTTGTTGTTATATTTAGAGAAAAAATCGTTGTGAAAATCTAAGGAAAGAATATTGTTTTTTGAAAAAACAAAAGGTTTGATGTTGTTTGAGGATTAGAAAAATGTTAATAAAAGAACATTTGTTATTTTCTTTGTAACTTGTTTTTCCATACTAATGGTACAATTAACTTTAACCTACACGACTGAAATTGGATTGTTAATCGCTTAAATTTACCGTCTGTATGACGTCAGTGGCAGTCGTTGTCGTACTCATGTTTGAAGGGTAGTTAGAAGTATTAGTGTAGCTGGTACAAAGCTGAAAATCCCCAGCCTCTGGTTACAGAACAAGTTGACTGTTTGGTCAAAGTTTTTCAACGATTTTTTAAATATAATTTTAAACTTAAATCGCCGTGTACTATTAATATTTCAAATTATTTATACAGGATACTAATGATAATTTTTTATTTGCTGAACTGCAATGAAATTTATCGTTTTTTTTTACCCGGGATGTAAGAAAAAGTTCGCTAAAGACGAGCCAAGAGGCGCATTCTCCTACACCATGATAACGCTTCACACACGGCCAACAAAACAAAGTCATTTTTAGCTTCCCAAAAAGTACATCTCGTCACTCATCCTGCGCACAGCCCTAACCTTGCACCCTGAGATTTCTGTATTTTCCCTAAAATTAAAGATTTGACGAGAGGTTTTATTTCTACCAACTCCGAAGGGGCACTGATAGCGTTCAATTAGCACGTAGAAAACATGCCTTTAGATCTGTGGTCCTGTTATAAAAAATGGTTCAATCGCATGAAAAACATTTTAAAATGTAAAAAAAATCTCCGTTTTGGAAAGCAATAAACATAATATTTTGTTTATAACAGGTTGTTTTTTTAAGTTAAGCTAAACTTATAGAGTGACCTACGTATAACAATTAATAAGTCAAATGATTTATACAGTATATAGTATTTCCCAGTGTTGGTCCGGGATCGTTTGTTGAATAGACCTTCTGCTTTCCTACTAGGCAGCTCGAAAAAGGCGAGCATAGGCTTGCCGTCACTAATACCGTGGCCTCGGACTGGGTAGTAGAGTTTTCCAGCGACTCGTCCAGATTGGTACCACCATCTTACATATTCCTGTTGCCATAACATTTGGAGATTAATGTAACTGATAAGCTCACTTTTGCTTAAAGCATCTCGGTCTTAGGATGGCAACACACATTATTACCATATTTGGTATCTCTGAATGTGTACACCTCCTCTGTGGTCTAGCGGTCCGAGTGTTGGACTTGACTGCATGAGGTTTCGGGTTCGAATCCCGGGTCGGCCAACAAAAAGAAAATTGGAAAAATCCAATGAAAAAAAATGTTGGTCGGGATTGGAAATGTGCCCGGTTGGCGATAGGCTTGCCACCTCTCACATTGTGGGACTTAGTGTCTTCGGCTAGTCGTGGGTGCCCTGGTTGTGCCTCTGCCTACCCCTTCGGGATAAGGGCGTGTAGATACTTACTTACTTACTTAAATGTGTACACAAAATTTGAGCTCATTCGGTTGAAGATGACTTCAACGTTGGGTTCAAAGATTCCACCCGAACAAACATATATGTTACATTGCTTAAATAAAAGCTTTTAAAAATTCTAAAATCCAACCCTGAAATTTATTTGAAGTTTAAACAAATTCCGATCTCCACAGTTTGTTCACCAGTTAAATTCACAATCAGTGCCGACTGCAGGCTGTCAGTATAAATATCGGACAAATGGTGGTAAAGGCCGTTTCAGTTGAATCGAGCTAAAAATATACGGAGATTTCAGTCTGACATCCACTCAGAGGGCATGAGCATACATCACGTCATGTGGAATGGAGAGCGATCACTAACGGGGCCTTCACCATGAGTTGATATAGATTACGTTCGGTAAATTACGTGTAGAAATCTATGATACTTTTGGTATTAAATGTGTACCTCTTAGTTACCAATAGAGGCGCTGTTCAAAGTTTTCATTTAAATAATTTACAGAGACGGTAGCGAGTACTTATAGTAAACTTGACAAGCAGTAAACGCATGGTAAGGGCTCAGCTGTGGATTCAACGAACTGTCATTACGTCAGTTTCTTGAAACACAGTATTGATATTTTAATAAAGTATTGTGTCGGATACAACACTTTTCACTTTTCGATTGTTTTCTTAGAGTAGGAGGAATCGGCACATGAGTACCGAAAACTATTCGACCACAATTTTTTTATGCGATCCTCTTCAAATTGCCCTCCTAATGATATAAATGCATGTTGCCATGGCGCAACCCGGTGCCATATTGTTTAAACCGAAATTGTTTAAACAATTGCAAGAAATTGTTATTTTTCAACCGGACAATTTTTTTATATTCTTCATTGAATTACCAATAAAAAAGGTCCTTTGACTTTTAAAGATAAAGTTAATATTTTTAAAGATATGAATTTTTAAAAGTTTGAAAAATCTCAAATTTGGGTACTTTCGACCCATGAAAAATATATTAAATAAAACATAATGTCTAAGTAATATATTTTTTTAATTCTCTATACAATTGTTAATAGTATTGTTAAAAGAGATTTAAAAAAAATTCATTGTTTATATCTTTCTTTTTTATTGTTAATTCCGGCGATCACAAGTATGCGTCCCTTCCCTTACCTTTAAGTATCGCTGTCTCTCTGACTCATGCGTTGCGTATCATTTATCTTAAAAACTATCAACTTCATCAGTCTGGGAGCTAGTGAGAGGCGATCAAAGGTTAAATAGGTCATTACCAGCAAGACCACTGGTGGTAAAGTATTATGCAGCAACTTGTCCAGGTAGACTATACGACTGGCAAATTATGAATAGCACCGTAGCCACATGACAGCAACGCACCTATAACATCTGTCGGCTACAGTTATCTCTTCCTACCAGGAGACTCGCATGCTTGATAGCTAACTTCTGTCATAAAAGTACAAATATAGTATGATGTTGTCGCCGTGTTGGTCCGGGCTTCCCCGTGTTGGTCCGGGCTCCTTTGTAGAACAGACCATCTGCCCTCCTGTGCCAGGCAGCTCGTAAAAGGCGAGCATAGGCTTACCGTCACTAACACCGTGACATCTGACTAGGTGGTAGAGTTTCGCAGCGACTCACCCGGATTGGTACCACCGCCTTACCTATTCCTACCGCCATAACGTCATGACGTGTTCCGGTTCGGAGGGTAAGGTAGCCGGTTAACTTACTTTTGCTCGAGGCCTAACATCCCGGCCTCTGGTTGGCAACGCACCATTACCACCTTTGGTGTCTCTAGGCGGCGTGAATTTCTTACCATCAGGAAATCCGTCTGCTTGTTTGCCTTCCAATGTTATAAAAAAAATGATGGTAAGTACAAGAATCCTTTTACATTATATTAAAAGCCATTACGATACTTGTTTATAATTTAGTCAGTTTTCTTAACTAAATGGTTAATTGTCACCTAAGTTCCGTGGTGATTGGTACTCACTTTCCATAATACTGTCACGTCGATACCTACTACTTGGGGTTAGGTTCAACTTTTATATTCTGAGAATTACTTAATCCATAGGTTCATCCGTACAATAATAATTTAATATTTGCCATCTGCCGTCCTATCTGTTACGCTTTCACGGCTAGACTGCTAAACAGATTTTGATGAAAATAGGTATGCGTGTAGTTAAAGACATAGGTTGTAACATTTTTTTAGTAATCTTACTTTAACATAACGTTTTAATTTCATTTTATAATTTTCTGTGTTAATAAACACATCTGTAATTTTACTTGATCCTACAAATAAAACTATTGGATTCTTTCGTTCGTTAATCGAGTTATAAACTTATGTTAATCAGCATATTGGTTTATTTTTATAGTTCATTCTTATTTAGTTCATAATTTTTAGTTCCCTACCTACGTACCTAACTCATTTTTTGATTTTAGTTCGAACCGATAATATAAGATTCGTATAGGCAAAGAAAAGCTGTGATCTGGTTGTAAAATTTATAATATTTTGTTGGAGTTCTGTAAATTTATTGTATTTTTATTATTTAATGTTAGTGATACTTTATCTTTTAATTGATAAGAAAACACAAAATGTTACATTATTAATCCGTGCTATTTCATAGTTTTTAAGTAATCTATATCAATTTCATAGCAAGTTTTGTGAAAATTGTTATGTTTAGTTCCTATGTACAGAAGTTGAGCTTCAGTATTATCCTAAAAAATATAACTTACCTTTGATAAGAATATTGATGAATCTGTGAGCTATTTGTTTAATTTGAAGAAGTTTCATAAACGTTGATAATTTTTCTAAAACTTGATTTTTTTACACAAAAAATATGGAGTTCAGCGAGAGGTATAATTTGACATATATTTTTACAGATTTTTTATAAAGCTAGAATTATTAAAAACTGATATAAATCAGGAATTTTAAAATAATGTATTAAAAAGTCTAAAAATATAATGTTCATGGTTTTATCTACTACTTTTATACGAGAATTATTATGCTAGGAACACATACTGCTGAGTTATAGGATTTTGAAAGATAACAATTATTTACTTCATAAATTCGAAATTCATTTATTTTTCATAATTTTGAAAGATAACAATTATTTCCTGATAAAATATTTACATGGATCACTAGTTTTTTGACGTGGCGTAGCATCTAGGTCGTTGTCGAAGGTGTGTGCTCGGAGTCCAAACCTGTCAATGCTGGTGTTCCCCAAGACTGTGTGTATTCTCCTACGTTGTTTCTTCTGCATATCAATGACATGGTACTGGGGAAGCCTTATACTTTGGCCGAAATAATATATGTCGGAAACTTGTCATCGAGAGCCGAAAACAACTTGTGTCTAAAATTGACAATCTTTTGTCTGAAATTTCATTTTGGGGCCAACAGAATTTGCTGCAATTTAATCCTAACAAGAACAAGTTTGCGCGTTTTCCGCTAAAAAGACTCCCTTTGTCGCATTTCCTCAATTAGAGAGCATTTCCCTAACTGCCACAGCCTGCATTTTGCATTTCGTGATCATCTGGGGGATAAGGCTAAAATAGTCTCGAAAAAATTTGGTGTGCTCAGTAAAGCGAGACAGTATTTCAAGCCGACCCATCGCTTACAACTTTACAAAGTGCAAATTCGGCCTCATATGAAGTACTGTTCTCAACTCTGGCAGTGGCTCCACAGTACCAGCTCATTCTTTTGGACCGCATTCAATGTAGAGCAACTCGAATTGTCACTGACCGGGCTTGCTTCGTTGGCTTTGCGAAGAAAAATTGGATCTCTCAGTGTTTTCTACCGCATATAGCATGAGAAATGCTCTTAGGATTTGTTTGGTTTGATTCCAGCCGCTGATTACCACCTTCGAACATCCCGTCAGAGTTTAAAGTATCCTGCCCATCATTTCGATGAGTGGCGATCTATAACAGCTGTGCGATTCCGAAGATATTTTTTACCTCGCACAACACTTTGTAGAATCAGATTCGAAAGAAGCTATTTGACTTGTTGTTAGATAAAGATTACTACAGTTTAAACGATTTTTTTGCAGAAAAGTTTAATAGATAATTATTTTTCCTAAAACTAATTTCATAGCAAATAATATTATATTCTTGGTTGCCGAGGAGTTTGTTTCGCCGTTTCTTCTCCTGACTGGCTAGGCTTGGAAACGGTGGTAGCTTGTGGTAGTTAGGGTTAAACTTAATTATATTTCAAAATTTTCTTCAAATATTTGAAACATAATATGTTACAAATCTTAATAATAAATTTGTATAATTTTAAAAATACTTGCACAACATAATGTGATAGAATATGTTAATACTAACAAATATCTTTTGTTACAGCTTTTAACACGCATTTTCGGCAAATAAATAAATGTCATTTTTCAAATAATTAAACTACGAGTAGTTACAAATATAAATAATTGGCTTAAAATTTAAAGTGTATGCAATTAAATAATATTTTTCATTAATATTAAAACATTTGCACACCAAAATGTGGTAGAATATGTTGATATACTTAAATATTTTTGTAACATCTCATTTACACATATATTCCGAAAATAAATAATTTTATTTCTTTCTTTTCAGTTACCGAGGGCGATTATAACTTAGGAATCTTCAAGAAAAGAACGTTTTTATTCCTTAAAGGTCGGCAACGCATCTGTGATAATCCTGGTGTTGCGGATGTCCGTGGGCGGAGGTGATCACTTTCCATCAGGTGACCTACTAGCTCATTTGCCTCCTCTTCTAAAAAATGTAATTTGCGAAAATAAATAAATAATATATAGCGAAACCCGTTCTGAAAAATAACATTAAAACATTAAAAGTAAATTTGCAAATTATGACCACTTTGGTTGCTAAGAAATACGCATGGATTACCTTTTTGTTTTCATCTCATAAAAAATATTCGAACACCAAGTCTCGTCTAAAAAAAGTACATCTTATCAGAACAAAGTAATGCTGCAATTTGGCTGGTTCCCAGAGGATTTGGCTGCGTCTATTCAGCGTGAAATGTAATTTCGTTCGTGTACGCTAAAGAGATGTTGTAGAGCCACCGCAGCAGTAGCATTGCCAAGTGTAAGATCTTGATTGGTATGGGGCTATGGAAATTTGGCTGGTATTTTGCTAAAAATTGAATGACTCAGAACAATTTCATGATTTGGTGTAATCTGAAAGTGAGGTATGCGATGTGTGTATTAGTTAAAAATACGATCCATTCGAATATCGTAAAGTACCATACCTACCTTGTGAAGATGCTCTACCATGCGAATTCCGAAAAAAGTTCATATATACCTATAAACAATACTCGTCTCGGTTTATAGGCTATTTTTTCAAATTTGTTTTTAAGTCTATCTTTCAACCAACGATGAAAAGAGGGTTGCTTTAAAATATACGTGTTATTGAGTGAGTTTGTCTGTTTGTGGAATCATAAGTTTTGAACGGACGGACCGATTTTAATGCGGATTTTTTTTTATTTGATTTGATTGAGTCGTTTCTTAGCTACTTTAATTAATATAGGTTGTTTCGTAATTTATTAAAAAAAATATTTTAGTATCACTCACAATGAGAAATCATTAAGCTGAAGTGGAAAATCTGCCAAAATTTCTGTATTGGTCGCGGCTCCTATGTAGAATAGACCATCTACCTACTTGTCAGGCGGCCCATAAAAGGCGATCATATACCTATCGCCACTAACACCATGACATCTGACTACTAAATTTTGCAGCGACTAGCCTGGATTGGTAAAAACGCCTTAACTATTTCTTCTACCATAACGTCAGCATTTACCGTTGACGTTTTAAGTTATGGAGGATATGGTAGCCTATAAACTTTTGACATCCGGTCCCAGGTAGGTAATTTACCTTTACCACTTTTGGTGTCTCTTCCCCTTTTTATCGGACTCTATAAAATTAACTTGTTTTCATAATAAATTATTAAATTAATATATTATGTAAATCAAACATATTACACAATAGCCTACCCAGCGAACTTTGTATTATTTATCATTAACAACTACTAACCAATCGCTAATTGTCAATAGGCGTTTGTCTAGTTATTTAGACTAGTGGACCATTCGACCGTACTAAATTTTAACGTCTTTTTGATAAGATTTCCCCATCTTCATTTATCAAGACCAGCTACTTTATTTTCAAACTTTATGAATGTGTATGCCATCTGTGGTTTTTATCGCTATTATCAATATATTTGTTTGTTTGTTTCAAATGCATGGTAGTACGTGTTATGTTTTATTTTTTGAATAAACGCACTTTAAAAACATTATCATTAAAAATATTACGTTCTCCTAAACATAAACTATAAGTTTGCTAAATTCATACCGCAAAAAGGAATCCAAAGTTTTTGTTACTCGTATTAATATATAGATACTATATAGTATAAATCATGGATGTAGCTAGTATATCCACGCTCTCTCGTACGTCATCGTAATCCTTGTAAACTTTACTGTTGCAAAATATTCGCGGAACGTCCATGTTAGCAGTGACATCGCCCACACTCATGGTCTTATATTATACGCTATAAACTCGTAAAATGCCTTACTTGGAAAATCCCTGCAAAAGTGGAAAATATTGTAATCTATGAAACAGTGCCAAAAAGTCGCATTCACTTTATCTCACTATGAAAAAGAACTATGAACAGAAGGACAGTGCTAAACACTATAATAATAAAAAAAAATAAGACTGGAAGGCAAACAAGCAGACGGATTTCCTAATGGTAAGAAATTGCCGCCGCCTAGAGACACCAAAGGTGGTATTGGTGCGTTGACAACCAGAGGCCGGGAAGTTAGGCCTCAAGCAAAAGTAAGTTAACCGGCTACCTTACCCTCCGAACCGGAACACGTCATGACGTTATGGCGGCAGGAATAGGTAAGGCGGTGGTACCAATACGGGTGAGTCGCTGCGAAACTCTACCACCTAGTCAGATGTCACGGTGTTAGGGACGGCAAGCCTATGCTCGCCTTTTACGAGCTGCCTGGCACAGGAAGGCAGATGGTCTATTCCACAAAGGAGCCCGGACCAACACGGCGGTCTCCTCATCAGGCAGGTTGTAAAAGCCGGGCGTAGGTTAAATAGGTCATTAACAACAATGCCATTTGTGGTTGAATTCTTTAGACCGGGTAAGGATCTGCAGTCGTACCGATTTCTGCTGCCACAATGACTATGACATGTTTTGGTCCAGAGGGTAAGCGATCCAGCAGACTTCCGCAATAGGCATGACACCCGGCAGTGACTATTGTAATTATGGTGTCTATAGGCCACCTACCTACTAGGTTACCTGTTACACTAAGAGAGTCATGTGCTAGTTTGCTAAACTATCACATAAAAATCGCGTTACTTGAGTCTTAGAATGATAAAATACAATTATTTTTTAAGGAAAGTTTGTGAATCTGTGACAGGAATTTGGTATCATTTTCAAATATTTCACAATTCCTAAAAGTTGGAACAGTTCTGTTATTTGGATCACATCTACAGAAAGTAACAAAATTTTGTCCAAAAGACTTCTTGATGTGTTCGCTCTGATTCCTATGGCTGAAATATCGAATAAACTTTATAGATAAAGCAAAGGGTGATGTTCAAAGATATTTAATTCAATAGACTTGACAAACAATCTTGAAGAGATAGTAATTAGTATTATACTCGTATGTATAAAACTAAAATTTACATTAAATGGATTCATTTTACCGATTTAATTAAAAGGTATTCAAAATTTAGCACGAAAGTGTCCAAGTGATCCATTAATATTTTGTTACTAATTTTGGTAGAACAGTAAGTTGTCATTATCTCTGTCCTTTAATTTAAACACGAAAACAGCAAGTACGTTTCTTTTTACGGTAGGTGCAAATACATACAGGACAAGATAGGTTGGTGCCATATCTACTCATTACGTGGTCTGACTGAGATCCCTGGTGGAATAATCCAGACATATCAATGGTTACATTATTTATTTATTTACATATATTTTTTTTAATATTGCACTTGTGATGAATTCATAAAGTTCTATTCTTTATTCTATTGTCAGATAGACGGTTAGTCAATATTTTAACATAGTTTTACTAAGGATTTTTAATATCAGAATTAATTAAATCAGTATGTTTAGATCCAGAGATTTTTATCTATATGTTGATCAAACAAATGCCTGACTATAACAGGATTGAAACCCGAAAAATGTAGTTTTTATTTGATCAGGAAGTCTATAAAAACAGTATTGTAAAAAATATTTTTATTCGTAATCTATGTATAGTATGACTTTAAAAGTCATTGGTGGCGATATTATATTCAAAGACATCAAAAAGAGCTACGTAGGATAGGGAACCGATGATGGGAGTTGGTGAGAAAGTTGAGAACAAATTCAGCTAGTTTTGAACAAGAACGGACTAAGTTTGCACATAAATCTGGCTTTGTTAGCAATTTATCGGTTCGAATCAGCTAAATAAAGTAAACCCAAATAAAGAGTCACGTATGAAATACATTTGTATGGCAACTTGAAACTTATTGACGATCTCTTTATCTATAGGGAATAGTTATGTCTACAATCATAAGTCATTCAACTATTATGAATGTGAGTGTTAAGGTATAGTGGTGACCTACATTTTTCAATTGACGTGTCTATGTTTGTGTGTGTGTGGATGTATGTGTGTGTGTAAGTGTGTGAGTCTATATGTGGCACTATAACTTTTGAACGGATGGACCGATTTTTTTTATTCGAGAGATAACTTGATCGAAATAGTTCTTAGTTAAATTACAAGTAGATTTTGTCGGTAACTTTTTGATTTTCTTATGTAATATTACACAAGACTTTACTTGCAATGTAAGAAGTTTGTGTAAAAAACTGACTTGTAAATAACGTTTTCGTCTTCTTCTCCATGTTTTATTTATATTAATAAGTAAAGTCCCAAAATCATGCGTGAAGAATTGAAATTATAAAACGTACTTGGGTATTGAAAACCAAAAGCCATTTAAGTCATGATTTGTTTGTTTGAATGTTTTGTTTTATTACACTAAGTGACAACTATCTCAAAAATTGAAAAGTTCCTATATTTATTAAAATATATATTTTTTCTTGCTCTTTCTCTTTTCCCATGCTGACTTCACAAAAGTAAATAATAAATAATTCTAATGGATAAAAGTCAAGTCCAACGTTCATGTTATACCTATGCCAGTTCAAGTTGGGAACTCAATTTTTATAGGTGTTGATTAGTATAATTATTTACCCACGTCAAACAATTCAGTTAGGTAAATCCAACTTCAAGAAAGTGGTCGACCGCCGAATCCAACTCGGATATGCAGCGTTCGGGAAGCTTAAGAGTATCTTCTTGTCGAAATTTCCGTAGAGCCTAAAGTCGAAAGTCTTCGACCAGTGTGTGTTACCGGTGATGACATATGGAACTGAGACTTGACTATTGAATTTGGGCCTCTTAAATAAGCTCAGAGTCACTCAGCGTGCTATGGAGAGAGCTATGCTCGGTGGTATTTCTCTGCGAGATATGATCCGTAATTCGGTGATCCGCAAGAGAACGAGAGTAACTGCCATAATTCAGAGAGTTAGCAAGTTAAAGTAGCAATTGACCGCCTCGTTGGTCGAGTGGCTAGCGTACTCGCCTAACTGCATCGACGAATCGCGAGGCTAGGGTTCGATTCCCGACGGGGGCAGGCATTTGTGTGATGAACATTTAGATGTCTGCATTTCCGAGTCTGGGTGTTTATTAAATGTATTCTGGTATTTATTTAAGTATTTCTATGTAATAGTATCGTTGACTAACACCCATAACACAAGCATATAATTTGCTTACTTTGGGGTTAGATTTAATTTGTGTGACTTGTCCAGAGATATTTATTATTATTATTTAATTGGCGAGCCACATTGCTCGCAGAACAGACAACCGCCGGGGAAGAAAGTTACTCGAGTGGTGGTACCGGAGGACGTAGTGTTGGACGACCTCCCACCCGGTGGACTGATGATCTGGTCAAAGTCGAGGAGAGTCGCTGGATACAAGCGTCTGATGACCGTGACTTGTGGCGCTCTATGGGGAAGGCCTATGTCCAGCAGTAGACGTCCTCCAGCTGATGATGACGATCAAAGAAATTGTAATGAATCCATTAGTTTTAGAGAATATTCAATGTAAGCAAACAAATGTATCTTTCCTCTTTGTAATAATTATCAATGTTTGGATACGCAGATATTTTTCATGGTGCCCCAGGTCGACACGTTAGCCCTGACTAGAAGATAAATAGATCAAATATAAAAAAATGTAGTTTTAGTACATCTGTACTTGCAGAATCATTAGAACTGTGTAATATTCAATAGTGGTTTAACCTAAATGCAAAACGTTTGCTGGAACTGTATGAAGTACTATCGTAACATGGAATATCAATTTGGTACCATCTGCTGCTCGGATTTGGGTGTATGTTTCGATAGATATATCCAACATTTGTGGATCATACTTAGTAAGGTTTTTTTGTTATATCTAAACACATA
>NJDD01000461.1:0-12495 GCA_002245505.1 Calephelis nemesis
TGCAGTCCAATGGACTGGCAGGGATCGCGACGTGCACGCTTCTGGCCAATGACCCGCAAATTATGGAAAGTCTTACAAACTTATTTTTACCATTGACCTCTAAGTATATGGACATGAAATACCTACGAAAAAAGCCTGCCGTCGACTACTAAATATGGCTGCCATTTTGACATTCTAAGGCTGTCCAGAAAAAGTAGAGTTCCGATATCGATACATGATCTATTAGTGACGATCGATAGTTGAGTTTAGGCAAATAGATAAGAATTATTATTTACCGACCGAAAGAAATCCCAACTATCACCTTACTTACATTGTGCTACTTAATTGGCTTAAACCTAAATAGGGAAATGTAATTAAACGATTGAAAGAATATTTGTTTCCTTTTCGCGAGCACGTTTTTAGTGCACTTACTTAGTGCAGTCTGCAGTCAATGGCCAATTCCCAAATTTACTCCAAAACTAAATTTCCCATAATCCCTCAAATCATAAATTCTTTATAAATGCCACCGAATAAACTTGAATGTAGTCATAGTCTCGATATTCAGATAAGTTGGCATCGACGATAGTGGATTAGTTTGCTAAACAAGCCATACAAGTTTTGTACGTCACGTTGTACTCAGTCATTTTATCATATATCCCCCAGATCCCTCTTCTCCACATAGTGGCGGTCTTAGGGGGTGGCGAACGGGGCAATCACCCGGGGCCTCGCACTTGCAGAGGCCTCGTCAATAACCCAAGTAAATTTTGATATTTGTTACCTAGATCCTCAATTATTTAGTAAGGTACTACCTAGCGGTAAATTTTAATAAAATTAGTTAACTTATTCTTTTATTCAAAGATAATTTAATAAAACATTATGTAGTACTTGAATATCGCGCCTCGAAACACTTGAAGATTTTTTTTATATTCGTACATAATATTCTATCCCTCTTTCGATCGGGGCATACCCGCGTTTCATTTCGTTCGTCAACTCTTGTCACTGGAATTATTTTGCTTGCAATATGAGTTACAAAGTTGTTACTGTACCGTACAAGTCTTTTAATGTTATTGAATATGTTCTTTATACTAGTTAAAGTATTGAGTAAGCTGGAAAAGTGTAAATTATTGTAGTATTTGGAATATTGCGTTAGTTGAAAAAGTGTAAAAAACTGTGTGGACACCTAAAAATGACTGCGTGGTCGTGATGCCGGCAGAAAATTTGAGTCAGTTAAGTTAATTAGTCATACTGAACTTTTGCGACAATGCAGCGACATACAAATATCTATGATAGTAGGAGAAACATGATATATTGATGGACATGAATTGTTTGTTGAACTGTATATTATTTTCATCCGTGTATTTGAAAGAAACGACGACATTATCTCGGTGCGGAAATATACTTAAATAAAATAATAAATAAATATTTCTGGACAAGTCACACAAATTGGATCTAACCTTAAAATAAGCAAATTATATGCTTGTGTTATGGGTGTTGTCAAAACACTTAGGAATTCTTAAATCGTTACCTGAATAAATTTAATAAACACTGACCCGGAAATGCAAACATTTAAATATTCATCACACAAATGCCTGGCCCCGTCGGGAATCGAACCCAAGCCTCGCGGTTGGTCGGTGTAGTTAGGTGTGTACGCTAGCCATTCGACCAACGAGGCGGTCACTTCATAAATAGAAACAAAATCAACTGAAGTTTATTCCACTAGCGAAATAGTCCTGAAATTGATTGCCACCAAACCTGTTACAATTGTATCTGACGAAAGGAGTTTTTTGGGACTCAAAATTATTTAAACGCTTTCAAAAAATCAGCCCCTGCTATTCTATTAATAGAAAATGACGTAGCTCATTCCTTAGATTATTGTGATTTAAATTAACATAAATCTTTAAGAAAAAGCCAGACATCAATTTTAAAATGTATCACATCTAGTTGTTTGTAGCCACTATCGCATCGCATACTTTTAGAAAGACAGGGCCAGGGCTTCGCAAAGACCTGCCGCCCAAAGCCTCTAAATGAGTAAGGCTGCCTCTGAGTCTCCACAATCTGACATAGGAGTCTTTAACATCGATTTTTACAGGAACACACGGGTACAGAAGATGTAACCAAGTTTGAGTGTAATTATAACTGAGGTAATTGCTTTGTTGGCATTTTTGTAACTAAGGAACCATGTTTTTTTAGGTAGAGGTGCCCACACACATGCTTTGCAATCTAAATACATGGATTTCACATCACATAGCTGCGACCAGTCTATCACACAATCCGGCAAAACGTCCGAAAGTTCCTAACAACAACCGTATAAAACGCTTATCCGAGATCCACAAAACCACAGAAAACCTTCTGACCCACAGCTAGATGGCTCTCCAAGACGTTGTGGTACGAAAACACCTGATCCGTACATCCTCTTTCAGACCAAAACAATCCATCGGACATTCCATGTAACCGCCATTCAACTATTTTTCCTAGCACTTTTGATGCTAAAATGATTAAACTGATATCCTTGTAACTGGTGTAACCTATACGTAAACACTTGCTTTCATACGAGAGCGCGATGACCACACGCGTGTCGCTAATGTTCATATACTCTTCCGGTCCTCCAAGATTAATTGTTACAAACATATATTTAGGAATGGTTACGAGGGATACAGTAGGGTTGTCGGATAAATATCGATACATCGATATATCGATATTTTTTATTCGATAAATCGATATTTTCGGCCGATATATTTTGCAACGATACATCGATATATCGATATCAAAAATCCAATATCGAAACTGTATCAAAAACGATATTTTCTTTTATTTATATTTGGTTGGTAGACTCAATCAATTTGTTGCTAAACTGCTTTTTAATGTGGTACATAAGTTCAGTAATTTCATTCAATTTCCTTCTCCGCCTTCTTGCTTCACAAAAAAAACATTAATTTCATTCAATTATCTCTGTGACCTATGCATTGTTTTTTAAATCCGTTAAAACCTAATATTAATGGTTACTTGCTCAGTGCTAACCTTCATTTCTGCGTTTGAATTGATAATAGTCTACAATCTTTCTAATTTATTCAATAATATATTCTCGTATATAAACAAAATAATTTAAATTAAGCAGTCCAGACATATCCATTGTCGTATGGAACTTTTAAAAAAAGACAAACAAAACGTAATGTAATAGGTGTGGAAAAGAATATAAAACCAGTGGTAATTCGACAAATTTAGCTGCACATCTAAAAAAAAAGTATTTTTACAACTTAAAAATAAAAACGCAAGGTCAAGTGAAATGAATAATATTTCACCGAGTTCTTCACAACCTAAACGAAATACAATAAGAACCAGTTCGCTCGTTCCGTCTGCTAGTTCAAATGTTATTAGTGAACCAACTGAGACAGAAAATGACTTCATGGAATTGCCTGAATCTGCGATTTACGATGATACTGGTGTATCTGCTGTAAATCTTGCAGTACCCAATAACAGACGTCGGCTTACAGACGAGGACTTAACTCAAAGAGTTTTTCTGATGCCTGTGTCAGATAAATACTGGCTGGAATAATTAATAATATACTTTAATCGTTGTTTTTGATTTATTAAAAATTGTCTATTGGATTAGTATTTATCTAGTAATGTACCTAAGATGACTGAAGTAGATTAGATATTTTATTTTCCATATCGTCCCGATATATCGATATTTATAAGTAAAAATATCGATGTCGATATTGTATTTTTTAATATATCGATATCGATATATATCTATACTTTATTTCATTTCCGGCATCCCTAGGATACAGGGGGCTGATTTTGTAACTCAGTTTCCAACTCAAAATGGAAAAGTGTACATCAAATAGCTGTCAAATGACTAGTTTTGTATTGGCTAGTTCCAGTGACCAACCAAAATGACGTCATGTATTCGTTCGCCACCGAGTGGACAAAATAAGCCACTTTCAAACAATTTGACAGTTAATAGGATATCGATAAACACAAATTGGCATTTGCTACGAAAAGTGGACACAAAATAGGTAGTTGGAAACTGAAGACGTAAAGAACTTTTTGAAAGCAACTGTGAAATACCAGTGTTTTTAAAGATTTTAAGTGATGAGCACTATAACCCAGTCGTTTTCAAAAGGTAAACAAATATATGAGAAACGTTTAGTGACTCGGAAATGTATTTTAGAAGCATTATATTAAGATAAATGCATAGATTAGATTTATTTTGTTACATATTTGAAATGTTAACAATTTCTTAATTAATAGAATAAGTTAAAAAACTTGTACGGAAGAAAACATGAGAAAAGAAAAACTTTCCTGAAAATAGAGAGAAATGAGAAACTGTTAGCTGCAAGACTTGTCTTATTTGTTTATTGTAATTTTGCTTTTAATAAAACTGAATATTGTAAAGTTGAAAAAATTTGATCGTGTTTTCTAGTAATTCTCAAAACGGTTGTTCATAGTTAACTTAAAGGTGAGTGGTAACACAGCTTCAAAACTTAATTTAATTTAAGCTCAAAACAGAATTTATGTAGGTACCTTCCTATTTAAGAACCTTTCTTAAATAGGAAGTCTTTAATAAGATCTTTCAGAAATAAGAGTCTTTCAAAAATCTTTTTGAAATACTTTTCTCACATCATTAAGATTTATGAAAAAAGAATGTTAAGGAGATTATGTTTATTTTAGTACATAGGTACCTAGTCAAAACTATTTTACTTAAGAGTCATCAAATCACAGACGTAAATTTAAAATACATGCATAAATTTTCAACCCAAAGTAAACAGAAAAATAAGAAGAAGATATCTACTTACTTATTAGTTTACTACTTATTACCTTAGCATTTTGTTTCAAATTTTTACCAGTGCAGTTGTGTAATTAGTTAGATGCTGCTAATTTAATTATCCTACTATAATTTATCATTTAACACCTAGAGGAAGCCTATTTGACTGATTCAAAATGATTTCCTAATCTCTAAACTTCCATAGAAAGGTAGGAAGACAGAGAGTATTCAGATCCGTTTTTAGGTAGTTACTTAATAAAAATATTGATGCACTCAAGACTCAAGTACCACTTAGGTATATGGTCGATATGACCATTTTAGATTTTCTAAATCTGATTTATTGTTGAGTACTAGTTAAGTATGTTTTGTTGAAACTAGACGTGTAACTAAGTACTCTATTCATAAAAGATTATTTTTTATAGTATCATTTTGTTCATATGTAGGTACTTATGTTTTGTGTTATTTCTAGGTGATGTTAAGTGCCCATAGTTGATTCATCAACTATTTTAAGTCAAAATACAGGATCATTAAAGAATGTTACTACTTACTCCAACCAATACTGTTGCAACTGGAATATAAAAATAGTGGAAACATCATCTGGTACAAGAGAGAAGCTACTAGCTGCAAGAAATGTTTTAATTAATTGAATAACTATATTGTAAATTTTGCCTTGAATTAGACTGAATGAATGTCGACTAGTTGAAGAAATTTGATCATATTTACCAGACATTCCCAAAACTATTGTTTGTTATTAAGTTACAGTAGTAATAGCTTCGAAACCAAACTTATTTACTTAATTAACTTAGTTGCTATTTTTCCAAAAATCTTTAAAAAAAAAATCTCATATCATTATGATTCATGAAACTGAGTGATAATGTTTATGTTTATTTTAATACCTAGTCAAAGAATATTTTACTAAGGAGGTTTTTTTTTGAATTGGCTAATATGTTGCTAACTGCGAGGTTTTTACAACTTCAACGGGCTAAAAGTATATGCTTAAATGTATCCTCAACCCAAAGATAAAAGAAACATGGTATGAGAATTATTACTACAATATTCATTATGTGGGTAAATTTATTTTAGTCTTGACACTTTGTGTTCATTGGTCTTTTGTTTGTTTCTTTTTGTTGTAGAAAAATTTTGATCTACCTGCCGGTCTAGTTGTGTGCTTAGTTGGCACTTCATAATGTAACTATAATGAAATGCATGATCTAACACTTGAAGGAAGCTTATTTAATTAATTCAAATTGGGCGATGCAATTTCATGTACCTTAAACATTTGGAAGCATTCCAATCTGGCTGTTGTTTATAAAAATCTCAACCAGCACAAGTATTACTTTGTATAGTCTATGTAAATGATTTTCTGATTTTGATACATTGTCGGTTACTAAGTATGTATTGTTGAAGCTACAGGTGTTTCAAAGTACTTTCTATTTAAACAAAAATCAAATCTTTATATCATTTAGTTCATAACTATTGTTGTGTTAATTCTAGGTAATGTTAAGTGCTCACGGTTAATGACACCAATTTTAGTCGAACTATAGGATAGGATCATTGAAGAATGTCACTCAAACCAACACTGGTCTCAGAAATACAAAATACTATGGAATAGTGGGGTTCAAGCAGCATAGTGTTAGTCTTCATTAGTATATAATAAATTAGTTCATTCTAGGCTAGTTTTTTTTTATCATAATACTAATAAAGATATTTGTAAATTGTAATATTATGTATTTGTGTCATTAAATTTGTATTTTTTCTGTGTTTTTGCTTCTCATTATAGTCTGACTTTGATGAAAAATAATTAAGTTATACATTTAAGTAGCTATAATACAACAATCAAAATTATTTAGTAGTTGTTCTATGACATGAATATAAACAACAATTTTATAAAGAAAACTGTTTGAGGATGCAATCCTAGAAAGATATCCACATATTTTTTTTGTAAGAGTATTATCAATATAAAGATTTTTCGTGGTAGGTGTGGGACAAGTGGACTGATTTTCTGACAGTGTGATCGCCTTATATAAAAAATACTCTACTAGATGGTCGAGTTTTGCAGTGACTCGCGCCGATTGGTACCACTGCCTTACCTATTCCTGGTGCCATAATGTCAGTGCTTGCCGTCTACGTGTTCCGGTTCGGAGGGTAAAATTTTTCCCCGTGTTGGTCCGGGATCCTTTGTAGAATAGACCATCTGCCTTCCTTGCCAGGTAGCTCGTAAAAGGTGACCATAGGCTCGTCGTCAGTAACACCGTGACATCTGACTTGGTGGTAGAGTTTGGCAGCGACTCGACCGGTTTGGTGCCACCTTCCTTACCTATTTGGAGGGTAAGGTAGCCGGTAAACTTACTTTTGCTCGAGGTCTAACATCCCGAACTCCGGTTGGCAACGCACCGTAAGCACCTTTGGTGTCTAGGCGGCGTGAATTTCACCAGCTGGAAATCCAATATCATAAAAAAAACTTACTTTACTCCACCAGGCTTAACTTCCCGGCGTAAGGTTGGAAAGGGACCATTACCACTGATATAGGGCGGCGTGAATTTCTTACCATCAGGAAACCATATGCTTAGTTGCCTTATATCAGTGCTTGCCGTTGTAGTGATCCGGTTTGAAGAATAAGGGAGCCTGTAAACTTACCTTTGCTTAAAGTGAATATAATAACAATGTACTTTTGCTCGAGGCCTTATATCCCGGCCGTTTTGGGTTCTGTATCCTGCATACAATATGTAGCTATAATTGCTATTGAAACCTTTTTCAAGTACAGATTTAGCTCTGTTATAATTTTAGAGTTTACCCTTTACCAGAACACGACAGCAGCAAACACCAACGTGACAGCATATAAAGGGTTAAATAATAGTAGTCTTTGGCGGTATACAAAGCTCTAACACCTACATTTATTGAAAATTATGGATGATGTAGATGACACATCAGAGTTCAGACATGAACAAAATTTAAGTTTTGGTAAGGCAAAATAAAAAACGAATTTATTGGAAATGATTAAAACAATTTATTATTTATATACATACTATGAGTTGCTATATGTTATTATTTAATACTTTATTGCACACAAAAAGCAAAAATTTACAAAATATAGGAGAAGTATAGGAGAAATGCACAAAAGTCGAGTTTACATAGAAAACCTCTTATATTTACACCTCAACCTATCTTATATGGTGTGTAAGTGTGTGTGTTTATAGCACTTTTATCCAATACAGAAATAGCTGTCTGTTTTGTTTAATTCTTATTATTTATGTTTTTAACATATTGCCTGCCGTTGCTAACTGCCTACTTCAAACTCCATCTGTAACAAAAAAGTTTAAAAGATAAAGAAGTTAACTAAAATAGGTTAGTTTCTAATCCTACATGTTCTTGGTAAATTGTACAGATAATTCATTTGAAATTAAATATTAATTAGGTATTATAAATAAAAGTTAAACACTCAAAGATGCACTTTGTAAGAATGTAATGTGTACCGATATTCTGTAACAGTTGCTTTTGGGTTTTATTGAGTTCCAAGGCATTTTCAACTTGTTAATATGATCCTATTAATATTATGAATGCGAAAGTTTGTATGTATGGATGTATGGATGTTTGTTACTCTTTCACGCAAAAACTACAAAGCCGATTACGATGAAATTTGGTATGTAGGTAGCTGAAGATCCAGAATAACATACAGGCTACTTTTTAACCCGGAGTTCCCGCGGGATTGGGACTTACGCGGGTGAAACCGCGGGGCGCAGCTAGTATGGTTATAAAGCTAACATGAGTATTAGTCAAATTAAAACAATATAAATAAATAAATACTTCTGGAAAAAATATACAGTCAGAATCTAATCAAGCAACATTATTTATATTGTTAAGCTTAAAAAATACAATTTATTTTTCTTGCTGGACCTGGGGATTGACCCTAAATCGCCGCAGAGTCAAATCCTACACAGGACCATTCGACCACATGTCGAAAGGTTGTTAATTTTTTTAAATAAAAGTTAAAATAATTTATTGATCTTTTCACATACTTACTTTATTCCCATTCCAATAATGGTACGTAGCTATTAGGTTCCTTCAGAAACAAGGGGGTGCAATCAATTTCCAAGTTTACCTTACTGTTATATAGCAAATGAGGATATTTGAATGCAACCAAAGTAAAACTGCAGTATTTGTTTCAGCAAACTCTTAATATTTTCATTTCTCTCATAATTTCTTTCAAGCAGGAGACAGTTTCATTCTGAAAGAGTCACAGTCATTGTAGAAACAACAGTTGTAATTGTAATAATCAACTTTTTTATAATAAAGACAAAACTTTAATGGGAAAGAAGGTGAACAAGCACACATCTCTAATCATTGTAAGGGACAACTGCGGTTTACCAAGTGTGTCATTGACTATAGTGCAACGAAATTTTATCAGTTACCTTACTTGCCACAATATGGTAACAACAAGATGAGATAATAAGAAACCAAATTTAGTCAAACTGTAACATAACATTACATCTGTCATTTTGGTGGAAGTATGTAGGATCCCTACCCGGACAATTTACTGCACAACACTATTACCAGTAGGTAGTCTTGTTGGTGATGACCCGTTTATCTATGTGTGCTTCGTACAAGCAGCTACGCACATAGGTAAAGGTTTCGTCAGAAAATAATTTAAAACGGAATAACAACAAACCATATTTAGACAATTATTAGTTAATAACGCCAACCTACCTACACAAAAGTTACTTTCTTAGATTAAATGTTCAAAGAACGTTATATCCTATGCGACACATACGTATTTAAACGTCTAGAATCTAGATAAATGTTTTCAAGTTTAAACAACTAAGTACAAAGAATTGAAAGAATCTCTAGTGCAATGTGAGTATATGCTTAACGTTTAAAAATATACTTACTTTTTTTTGAAATATCCAAAACACAGACTTTTCTTCTTATTAAGAGCTTAATATGCAAACAATAACGAAACACCAAGAGGTTATGTTATGAATAAAGAAAAGTGTAAACACGGTATAATAACATCAAAATAAAATGTCAATAATTTCAAGTTATCTACAGGCATTTTGGTGATTTTTAAGTTATCCGGATAAACATCGATAAATCATAGAGATGTAATTGGTGTGAAAGTGGTTTATCGATAGCCACCGACTAGACACCCTCAGTGATGAGCACCCATTATGCTACGTAATACCGTTTCAGTGGATTTTTCGGTGGGCAACTAATATGAGTGTACATCAAATTTGAGTGGGCAACTCAATTAGAAAATCAGCCTCATAACACTGTATAGTGTATTGTCATCGTAACACTGAACAAAGGCAAATGTTAATGCTAATTCCAAAATTAAAAAAAAAAAGATGAAAAAAGCAATCTGTCACATCACAATCACTTGCATGTTTTTATTTTAAAAATAAAGGAAAATCTAGATTGTTACTTAATTATTAATTGCCTAAAATGTCTAAATCAGTTGCACGTTTAAAATCAATGAAGAAGGTCGCTGAAAAAATAGACCATTCATCAAAATTGCGTACCAATATTCCTGCAGGAATGGCTGCAGCAGGGCCACCTTTGGGACCTATGCTTGGGCAGGTACAAGTTTTATAATATGAAACAAATTATCGGCAATGTGGTTTACTAGGGAATTCCTTTTGGCATACAAATGAAACCGTTTTTATTTTAATTGGTAACTTTAGTTATAATTACTTCAATAGTAATAATTTAGAACTATTTCTACTACTAATTACTTAAACAAGTAATAAAATTGTAGCTTAAATGAAAAGTCAAATTATATGTTGTAGCGCAATATTAACATAGCAGCATTCTGTAAAGATTTTAATGAAAAAACAGCAAATATAAAACCAGGAATTCCGCTGCCAACACGGGTTAAAGTAAATTCAGACAGATCATATGAACTGGTAATACATCAACCACCTGCATCTTACTTTTTGAAACAAGCTGCAGGGGTGAGCAGAGGTGCAATGGAACCAGGTATGATAATATTTAAGAAATTTGCCAATAATCTCTACTTGCCTCATAAGTAATGCATGCTATATCTAAATATGGTTATTGTTATAATGGGTAAGGTTCTCTCAAGACTCATTTGATTTTTATAAAAAAAAGTATCTTCACTACCATATCCCCGAAGAGGTGGGCAGTGGCACAACTAAAGCACCCATGACTAGACGAACATGCTAAGCTCCACAATGAGATAGGTTGCAAGTTTATCACCAAATGGGCACATATCCACTCCCAGGCAAACATTATTTTTAATAAAAAATATACATTTTCTATTTTGTTGTCCCACCCTGGATTCAAGCCTGGTACCTCAGAAGTCAAGTCCGACACCAGACCACTAGACCACAGATGCAAAGTTGATTTTTATATCTTGACATTTCTTCTTGTAATCAATGAAAACTTAACTTGAAGCTATGACAGTGTTGCATGCCTCAATTGTAGAGTTATAACAATATAAGTATAAATCAGTTTTGACCCATTACTAGCTCACACAATGGTAGCATAGGAAGAAATATAAACAGTAGGGAAACTAAGCCTAGTTGTTAAAACTTACCTTCATTCCATTGAAGCAATAGGGCTGCCATGTTTTCTTTTATCAATTGAATGTCAATTACTTATTTTACAAATAATATAGCTAGGTGCTCATAGTGCTGGTTAATCCCGTCAAGACAAATTTGTTTGGAGCATTGCGGCAACAAATATCAATGCCCACAAGTCTTAAAACAAATTTCCCTGCTAGAGCACTGTTAAAACTGCTTAGGGTTCTTGTTGATGAAAATGTTTGTGTGACTGTGCCTTTCAAACCTTGTATACTGGTCCTACTGGTCCTTGTGTACTGGTCCTACTGCTCATATTTGGATTCTGGTGGTTGGTCTCAGAACACATTTTTAGATGCAGTCTTGATATTTTTTTAAAGATTTGTAATAGCAATTCTAATTGATTATTTTGCATACTCGTTGAACAAAAACTATAATTATCTTATAATTAGCAGTTTCACACACATTCGCTAGCGTAACTTGCTTCTAATGCACCTATTTTGATGAAACAAAGTTTTGTCACTCAGCTCAGGGATAATGTAACTTTCTAAAAATTAACGAATTTTTGAAATCGGTTCAGTAGTTTTGGAGCCTATTCATTTCAAACAAACAAAAAATCAAACCTTTCCTTTTTATAATATTAGTATAGATAGTAATATGTATGTGGACATTTCAATTAGTTATAGGTTGCTTTTCCTTGTTTGCTCAGCTGACAATTATTCTGAAAAATGAAGCTGTGTTGTGTGCTTTACCATTGTGAAATTTTATTACACCTCTTAAATCTATATATATAAAAATCAATTGCTGTTCATTTGTCTCGCTAAAACTCGAAAATGGCTAGTATGTATTTTTAAAATGAAATTTAAAATGTATTTTTTTTGGTAGTTAAGGAGACTTGTGGAAAAATAACACTAAAGCATTTGTATGAGATAGCAAAAATCAAATCTCAGGACCCACCCCTTGATTACAAACCACTTAAAGAAATCTGTGTGATGTTAATAGCAACAGCAAGATCCTGTGGAATTGAAGTAGTTAGAGATTTAGATGCTAAGGTAAGCTTATTTAGACTAAGAACTCACGGCGCGGTTTTTACCCGCGACCGCGGTGGTTGCGGGCCCGCAGGTTCTGTAGAATGTCGATTTATATGCAAAAAGTAAGATCACATTTCATGGCGCGATTTTCACCCGCAGCGCTTGCGGTTGTTAGCGGCTACTG
>NJDD01000461.1:15361-34951 GCA_002245505.1 Calephelis nemesis
TATATATATATTTATGTATTAGTATCATTGACTAATACTATCACCAGTATATAATTTGCTTGTATGGGGTTAGGTCTATTTGTAGAGTAATATATTTACAATACAATACTATTAATTTAAATTTAGCATAAAATCGAGTTATCATTTCACTTACAATATTATGTAGGTACCTAGTCAAAATGTGTCACAGATGAAAAATAATTGGTTATATAAAATTGTAAGCCAACTACAAATAGTGTGTAGGTTGCTTAAGTCTTTAATAACTAAATGAAAAAATCTTAAAATGTATAATGAAATGACTTCACTAAGTTACAGATAATCCGTATTATTAATAAACATCGACTAACATAGAAATAAAGTTGATATTATAGTCTTTGTTACATTCAGAAAAAGACTATGGCATCAGGTTTAACTTAGGAGTATTTTATATAGAACTTTATATATAGAATGTGAATGAAAAAAAATCCTGACAAAATTTCGTATTACACTTCTACCATAAGTAGCAAACAGTAGTAAGAACGTTTTTATAAATTCGTTTCGCAACATAAATACTCGACCAGAAACAATGAAATGCAAATTATGTAGTTTAAAAAAATGCTACAAATTGTAATCTCAATAAGTTTGGACTTAAATAAACATATCCTTTACTATAAAAACAGAAAAAAAAGTACTGTAAGAATTTAAATCGACTTTTTGTGCTATTGTAATAATATTGGCCGAATATGACAAAGTTTGCGCTTTTAACTTGAATCTATAATTCGTGCGCGTTAAGAAAATACTGACGTCATAACATAACGTGCCAACCAATCAAATTACAGAATTTAAATTTTCACTAGTACGTTGCTAGGTTGATGACGTCCATTTGATACGAATAACTTTAACAATTTACTTAGAGATGATAACAGGAATAGCTATTTTTGTACGCGCAAGTGATTAAATACTGTTTTTCATTAAGAGAAATATAATCAAGTGGACGATTATTCCTCTATTAGATTACCAGAACGTATGCAATTTTGAAGACCCCTAATCTATAATGAAGGGGCGATTAATCCCGATATAGATTTTTCTAAAGGACGTATGGTAATCCCCCCCTTAAGGGTCGCGTAGTATGGGTACATTCCCCTAATAGATCTCCGCAAAAATTTAACAAATATCTATTTCTTTCACCTACTTATTGTCAACATTTTTGTGAAGTTTGATTCGAACGCTTCATTTTTGGTGAGTTCGGCAACACTTCTGGTAACTCTGTGACCTTCTGGATGGTGTAGTCTGGTAGATCCGATTCCATTTCCTCGTTGTGCAGAGGAATCCATACTGTGCCACCTAGTTCCGCTTCTTTTCCACCCTTAACATTATAAAGAATGATATTATAGATAGGTGTCTTATATTTATTATACAGGGTAACTTTGAAACCAAATCTTATATATGAAATTCTCCTCTCCTCACAATGTTCGTTCCTGTACTCTTCCGGAATGGCTTGACCGATTCTCATGAAATTTCGTGAGCATATTGAGTAGGTCTGAGAATCGGCCAACATCCCATTTTTCATACCCCTAAGTGCTAAGGGTTGTTCATCTTTATCATTTTTCCTGGAAATAATTTATATGGCAAAACAACGTTTGCTGGATCAGCTAGTTTTAATATAAGGGGGTAAAGGCTTAAATTATGGGAATGAGTTTTAATAAAACCAGCCAAATAGTAATATCTACTTTTCTAGACATTTACAATTCTAGTAGTTAATCTTTAAAAAATATTATAATAATATTATATTACTAGCTGTTCCGGCGAACCTAGTTCCGCCCGTTCAGTTTGAATGGGAAAAATTAAAATGTCGTTTTTTCTAGTTCTAGTAGCTGTTGTAAGGGTTAAATATTTAATGTTAAATTGTACCCCATGTCTTTCTCCCGGTTTTAAGCTACTTCTCCATCAATTTTAAGCCTAATCGGTTTAACTATCACGACTTCTATTTATCTTTAATAAAAAAAATATTGTTTTTAAGGTGTATTCGCTATTCGGGGCGAAGACAATCTAACGAATCAAAAACCATGAAAGTTGGTCCAGCAGATCTCGAGTTATAAGTGTTGTAACAAACCCATCTCTCTTTTAAATACATAGATTCCACCCACGAGGACGGCACAGTGTTCGTTATACTCCTACGCCGAGACATTAAATAAGTATTAATTCTTAGACCAAAATAAACAACCTTATTCTATTATTAGAATAGTGTACAAATATTTAAGAAGAAATTACCTTGATATCCGTTTCCAATTTGTCCCCAACCATAATACATGTACGTGCTTCAACGTTAAGAAGTTTACAAGCTTCAAAGAAGATGTTCTGATCGGGCTTCTCCCACGGCAAGTCGCCAGAAACCAGCACGCAGTCGAAGTATTTACGTAGCCCTAACCGGTCAATCTTCTGCCACTGGGCTCTCGAGGGCCCGTTCGTGATCAGACCAAGTAGATATTCCTCCCTGTTCCATTTATCAAGGACTTTTTCGTTATTTCAAACCTACACTATACTGAAACTCAGCACGTTATGATTTTGCATTCTTGGCAAGCTTAATAATGCGCTTTAAACATACATGTTTCGAAATATGCAAAATCATTCCGGGGAATAGGCATAAAACCATATAATTTATTACATTATTTAATAAATCATATGTTATCTTACAATCTAATAGTACGATGTTGAGATATACAAACAAAATATTATATTACTAAAACAAAAAATGATTATTAAAAATAAATATCAGTAATTTTAATATCATTTATAATTAAAAAACTCAACATAGCACTGATTTCTTCAACCATTTTAACAGTGGAGATATTTTTGTAATAACATTAGATCTGCATATTTAAATAAACTACATAAATATTTTTTACATATAACGTGATTCTGAAGCAGTAATATTACTACTGTTTCAAATTGCAACTTATGGTGCATATTTTTTGGATTTGGCGCATTGTATAAATATTGCTAGTTTAACGAGCGTTATAAGCAATTATTTACGTATGTTATAAATAAAATGTCTCCATGGTTAACAGGAAATGTTTGAGGCAACAGATATTACCTTCTCGGCGAACTCCCTCACATATTTTACAAATACAATTCAAACCTAAGTGTAGGGCACGCGGCGCCCAGAGTGTCACTCGTTGAGCAACAACTGAACTGTTGAAAAACAAGTAATTAATTAGCAACATGCGCCTAAAGCCAACCAAACACTTGTGGATGTACGCATTTAGATAACATAGTAGTCAACAGAAACTGTGATATGATCGACTAGTTATCTCGCACGAAAAAATATTAAGCTCTTTTAAGAACAAAAATTAGTCTATGTCCATGTGGGTTTTAGACTATTGGATTTAATAAGAAATAAAAAAAACAGTTGAAATATGTAAGGGAACCGTTTGCGCATTTATAATAATAAAATGTGAAGGTGGTGTATACTCAATATTATGAATTTGGAATAAAAATTCTAATTGAAAACTCTGTCATTTTGTTTTTGTGTTCGATTTGCTCCAATGTTGGTGACAAGTTTATGCAAAAGGTGTTAAGAAGTAAAAGTCACTCTTTTTAATTTGCCTATTTTGACAAATCAAAATTGCAAAGATTATAATTTAATTATATCTCGATTATAATAAAATTATGTAAAAAGATTTTCAAATCGCAATATGTTTATATAATTTTTGTCATATTTGTTTTAAGAGACTGATGATATTACATTGTCATTCCGCTTAAATGTGAACAGGTTTTGTGCAAGATATTTTTGTTGCCGGCTTTCTCCTTGAGTGCGTAAGCGTTACACGGCTAAGCTGGCTCTAGAACAGCTGTATCCGCAACATTGTTTGCGATCATGAGAAACAGGTGGGAGTATTAGTTTTACTTTGTTTAATGTATCCGGTATTGTGTTTCGTATGTCAAAGTCTGCAACAGAATTGTCACAACCTTACATCAAGCAACAATACAATTAAAATGAGATTATATTACAGTTTCATTGTTTTACGTTCCAGACACATGAAGTACAACCACAAAGTATTTGAGCTGGCTTTAACTGACAATTTTAAGATCAGTATCCATAGCACATAAACACAGTATTATGTGGCATGCTTTGATGATTTAATGAAAAATGACCTTTGACATGAATATGACAGAAGACAGAATAGATGAAAATGGATTGGTTGAGGCAAAATTACGTCTTCCTATACCACATAACACCATGCCAAAACTAAGAAAAAGCTGTTTCAAAAATGGACCTATTTATGCAAATAGGAAACAATCAACATCACAATAATAGTGAGAAAGAGATTTTATTGGGCAAATAATAGAAGTAAACACAATCACTATGCTTGCTATAATGACGTCATTCTTTACAAGGAAGTGAATAACAAATTTTTGCGTAGCTTTAAAAAAATATTACTGTCAAAAGTTTTAGTTTTGTTATAGATTAAATATATCTAGCTAAACGATAAAATACCAAATAAAAAAAAACTACTTAGAAAATTACAAATGTACTAGACATTTGGCAGTTTTTTAAGTCACAATTATTAATAATTATTTAAACACTAAACGTGGATTGGTGACTTTTTTGTTATTATTTTGTTGTTTTTAAATAAAGAGATTATTGTTTTCATTTACATAATTAATTTTTACCATATGTGAGGTTTGGTTCTTTTTTGCATAAATAGGATCATCCATTTTTTAAACAACTTTGTCATCTTATAAAAATAATGTGAATTATTAAATAAATGAAAGTTAATTAAAAATATTAAATCATGGAGAAATATTTAAACGTCGAAATTGAAATTCTCAAATATTTCTGCATAATGTGATTTTATCTTAAAAAATGCTAATACGTACCTTAGGCTTTCCAAAAGATGTATAACATCTGGTGTTAAAGCTAAATATTTAAACCTTAATTTCAACCATTCGGTTGACACATTTTCTGAAACAGAAAAAACCCAGATGTAATTTATAATTAACTGTTTATTTTAGACTTGGATTCGAGCCACTGGATAAAGGAAAACACACTTTAATCATTTCCAGTGAGAAATATAGTCAAGCCAACAAAAAATGTTTTTTGAAATTGGTTCATAGTAGCTGACGTTTACATTGTTAGCTCGTTGTTTTTCTTAGGACGGCTTCTAAATATAAGCATTTCAGATTCAGAAAGGCAATTTTTAAATACAATACACAAAAAGGTTAAGAATAGTTTTAACTCAGGACCGAAAGTGTGGAGTGTTATAAGTTTGACGTCTCTGTGTGTGTGTCTGTCTGTGACATCATAATTTTTCAACGGATGGACCGATTTCGATGTGGATTTATTTTGAAAGATGACGTGATTGACAAGGTTCTAATCTATATTACTTATAGGATTTGTCAGAAGTTTGTTGTATTGGAAGGCAAACAAGCAGAAGGATTTCCTGGTGGGAAGTAAATCACACCGCTTAGACACCAAAGGTGGTAATGGTGCGTTGCCAAACTGAAGCCGGGATGTTACACCTCGACCAAAAGTATGTTTACCGGCTACCTAACACTGACGTCACGGCGGCAGGAATAATGAAGGCGGAGGTACCAATCCGGGCGAGTTGCTGCGAAACTCCACCACCTAGTAGGATGTCACTGTGTTAGTGACGGTAAGCCTATGCTCGCCTTTTACGAGCTGCCTGGCAGAAAGGCAAAAGTCCGGGCTGCCAAACACAGGGAAAATTACTCAATTATAAGTCACGTCAAATACGACTCATGAATCAACGCATAAAACTTATGCGCGTCAGGCATAATAGATTAAAATTAAAGTTTGCAATTTACTGAAAAATACAAAAAATCTAATAGTCATTAACATGATTACGTTGGTATTACTGCGCAGTTATTTATATTGTACGCGTAGTGTTGATATTGGATAAAACGTATGTGCCAAATGAAAGCCGAATCTTAATGTTTATCATTTCTTAATTGCGTAGCTTCATCTTAAATGACTAATTATCTCGGAAGCAATAAAGATTAAATAGATAGACTGTTTAATTCAACGTAGATATCTATAAACATAGTAGAAATATGCAAGGAAATATTTTGAATATAGATAAGGCACAGTTCTAAATTAAGGTTCCGGCGGAGGCCAAAAAAGTCAGGATTTAACTGTCAAATACGATTTACATTCGTTGGAAAGTTTCTATTTTCAAAATATACCAAGTAGTATCTAGGGAGGCAGAGATTATAATTGTAACAACAGCTGCCCGAGAATGTCGAATGTTATGAAACATACTATCTGGAAAGTATTTTAAAAATTTCTTAAATTACTCCTAAAACGACTTGTTTGTTAAAAAATTAATTAATAATACTACTCTACTAAATTTGCACACCTTGTTACACACACAGTTATCTCAAACTTAAAGTTTTTTAACAAACTTATATGTAATGACAAAAATCATTTCGATCACGTCAGCTTTCAAACAAAAAAATCCACATCAAAATTGGTCCATCTGTTCAAAAAAGCTATGGTGCCACAGACAGACAGACACATACACACACAGACACTTCAAACTTATAACACCCCTCATTGTACATCGGGGTTATCAAAACGCCTCATTTTGCGTTGGGGGTGAAAATAACGCATCACAACTGTTTAGGAGCTACGATGCCACAGACAAACATACACACACAACGCTCTTTTTTGACGTGTTTTAGAGAAACTGTAAAGGTAACGAAAAATAAAACTTTAACTTTCAAAATTTAAAATTGAAGCCACCTCCCAGTTCAATCGTATTCTTCACGTCAAGTCCCTTACGAGGTAGGGAGAGAGTATCAAGTGCCAGACCTCACGATCCTGACAAACCTGGCTGGCTTCCTTCACATTCATTACCCTTTTCATACAAACACGCCGGTGTCGGAGACTTTTGACACCACCCTCGGATAATATCCAAGTGATCTGATCGTGGAATGTCAACCTTGGTCTTCCCGGGTATCTACATCCATCCACATTTGCATTGTATATCTGTTTTGACAATTTTTCATTCAGATTTTCCGTAGCACTCTCATGTATCTTACTCTCAATATCCATTACGACGCTTAGAAATGAGCTGATGATCTTGAACCCCTGAACAGATTCCCATAAACCATAGCTAAGAACCATGTCGATCACGCCAGATTTTAAACAAAGAAAAACCCGCATCAATCCGCATTCGCTCAAGAACTACGATGCCGCTCACATACAGACAGACACACGTGAAACTTATAACACTCGTCGTTTTCCGTCGAAGATTAAAATAAATAAGTAGTTTTGAAACCTAAACAAACTGTTTTTTAATCCCGACAAAAAAGAATTTGACAGAACTATGTATAAATTACTAATGAATTAAAATTGAGTTAGAATGACAAAAAAAAAAAGAGAATTAACAGTCTACCGCGCCGTCACCTTAAGTCTTAGTTTATATGTGGCCGTGGTAAAACATAACTTGTTTACGTATTTGGTATACCTGGAAGTAATAATAATGGTTTAGTCTAGAGTTTTATTCATTAATTTTGTGATTGGTTTGTGTACCAATTTTATGGGCACCTACTAATTTAGGTAAAGTTACACACTATTTACAAGGAAGGAACTGCAGAGCCTTGGAACTAACCATGTACGTAGCGTATCGGCCTTGATAACCACTAAGCTAAAAGGTTCATAGGCGATGATGGGTAAAGTAGTATAAACTGATAAGATATTTTAATTTTAACATTTTTCAGTAAATTATTCAAAATGTTAACGCATGAATTGATTCCTAGTCACAACTACTGGGTGAAGTAGTAAGTATAATCTGCTAAGATATTTTGACATTTATCGGTAGAATTAAAATGTTAACGCATGAATTGATTCCTAGGCTCAACTACTGGGTAAAGTAATAAGATAAAACATTTTAATTTTAACATTTTTCGAATAGTAAATAATTAAAAATGTTAAGGCATGAATTGATTCCTAGGCTCAAATATTGGGTAGAGTAGTATAAACTGCTAAGATGTTTTAATTTTAACATTTTCGGTAAATAATTTAAAAATGTTAACGCATGAATTGATTCCTATGCACAACTACTGGGTAAAGTAGTATAATTTGCTAAGATATTTTAATTTTAACATTTATCGGTAGAAATAAAAATGTTAACGCATGAATTGAGTCATATGCTCAACTACTGGGTCAAGTATTATAAACTGCTAAGATAGTTTAATTTTAACATTGTTTTAGTAAATAATAAAAATTTTAACGCATGAATTGATTCCTAGACTCAATTACTCGGTAAAGTAGTATTTTGCTATTTTCTACTGAGATATTTTTATTTCAACATTTTCGGTAAATAATTAAAAATGTTAACGCATGAATTAATACCTAGGCTCAACTTAGTAGTAGTAACGGTGCTCTAGCATCATCGTCAAAATGAAAGTTACGCTGCAATTTCAGTTTAAGCCGAAATTTTCCATCAAGTTGTAAAGATATTAAAAAACTATTGTTATTATGATGCCACTATTAATAATAGCTAATCCATATGTTCTACCAGACCTTGGAATCAGATATGTATTTGTATTTTAGTGCTCTTAGCTAATAAATAACCTAAGAATTCAAATGTTAACCAAAACAACCGGTTTTATGCGAACGAGCAAACACATAAGTGACCTATGATGTTTATTTTGAATTATCGCCGACAGACATTTACGTCGTCAATACATACTCGTATAATAAGACAGCAAAAACGAGTAACTGTATCAGATATAGTGTATCTACATTAAATATTTTTCAAAAAAAACGGATAGATTTAAGAAGAGTAACAGAAGCTAAATAAATAGTTTTTGGAATTTTTGTCTTTCTGGTACGTTATAATTACAAAAATAATAAACGGATGTAAAAGCGTTTTTTCAAAATGGATTACGAGGGCCAAACTGAAAGTTTTTAGAACTGGCAACTTAAAAGCATTATAATAAAAAAATAAGTTTAAAGAAGGATGGCCAAATCGTACCTGACCATGAAACGATGGCGTCCCAATAAGACCTATATATCAAAAATTTCCTAATTTTTTAAGGTTTTAAAAAACACAAGAAATATTTTTTTAAGTAGCCACAAAAAAGTTTTCTATTTATTTTTGTTTTTGTAGCTTTTTACTATTCATTTTTAGTATGAAATTACTTAGTAATTAAAGACTATAATTTTTTTTTTGTTTTTCTATTTTTCAACTGTGATTGAGTTCAATTACTATATACGCATTACATTACTATGTACTTGTGATGTTATGCCATTCTTGTTATTTAAACTATACGTCCAAGTTAAGAACAATAAAGAATTATATTAAATTATCGGTCAAAATGTGTATTCCAAGCAGGCTAGACTCCACGAGCCGGCTGGAATGACGAACCTTTTTGACATCGAACTTTGGAGTCTGATTGACAGATAAGAGCAACGTGCACTTTGACAGATTTGACAGATGACAGATTTTATTATTATTTAATAATTCTTTGAGGGAAATCGAAATAAATAATAACGGGATCGCTAATTACCCTTCTCGCTTATCGCTGATTACACTTTTATGCTACGCCACAGCCGCGTAAAGGTAATTGTGGATTCTAACCTCAAAAGGAAGTTGACGTAATTATGAAAAATTGTGGCTATTTAGGTGTAATTTTTAAACAGCATTGTGTTTACTACATAAAAACAAACCAATCTAAGTATAGCAGTTTTTGGGACATGACAAAAAAAAGTCAGGTCCAGCTCCTATACAAATTTGGCCATTGTTCTTTGAAAATAGAACTCTTTACCAATAATATTGAGTATACATTTCATTCATTTGTCATTTGTTTTACGATTTGGCGGCAAATTGAAAATTGTCTGTGCACGTCAGAATGTATTTAAGCCGAGAAAATTTTCGTGCAATGATTTTTTATGACTTTCGATGTCATATAAGTCAATTTTAGGATTAGGTATATCATTTAAGTTATAAGACAGAATTATGAAGTAAATTTTTAAATTAACCATAACTTCTTTTCTCTTAACCGATTTTGACGAAACGAAATTTTAACAACGATCCTATATGTACGAGGGTCAAACTGAAAGTTCATAGAAAATCAAAAACTAAGCATTCTAGAAAGTTATTAGTTTTATAATAACTTTTCAAAATAGCGTCCATTTACATCAATACATCGCTGCATTCGATGGAACCATTGAGAAAAGCACCTTGCCCACTCGGCCTTAGGGGTCTCTTCGACGGCGTTTTGAAACGCAGCCACTGCTTCTTCGGCGTCCATAAAATGTTTTCCTCGAAGTTTTTCTTTTATTTTCGGGAATAAATAAAAATCGCAGGGTGCGAGGTCGGGGCTATACGGCGGGTGACCCAGTAATTCCACGTCTGAGGTCGCCAAATAGTCGATCGTTTGCCTGGCGGTGTGCGAGGAGGAATTGTCGTGATTAAGGAGGATCCTGCTGCGAGGTCGTTTCTCTCGAACTTTTTCCAAGACAAGTGGCAAACAGTTGTTAGTGTACCACACTCTGCATTAACCGTTTTCTGATCCTCTAAGACAACTGTCGCGTAATGACCTGTCTTTCCGAAGAACGAGGCCACTATCTTTTTTCCAACACTTCGACATCTCTTCACTTTAGTTGGCAACTCTTCGGAAGGAAACACCCACTGAGCAGACTGTCTTTTGGTTTCCGGATCATAACAGTAAATCCAGCTTTCGTCACCCGTTAGTATGTCGAATACAGCATTTGAGTCACCTCCGTTAAATTTTTGGATCATTTCTCGGCACCAATCAACACGGCGGAGTTTTTGAGCCTCGGTCAAATTATGCGGTATCCAGCGGGCACAAAGCTTCCTGACCGCTAAATGTTCATGGAGGATTTTGTGCACTTGACTCATACCTATGCCTAGACTTGTCCGAATCTGCTGATAGGTCACTCTTTTGTTAGTCTCTATCATACGCCGCACAACACTGATATTGTCTTCAGTCGTCGCTGTAGAAGGCCGTCCCTCACGCGTGATCATCGGTGAGATTAGTTCGACCACGTTTGAATTCATTAAACCAGTTGTAAATTGTAGTAGATAGTCGATTATTGAACAGCGAAGTTCATGGCTTATACTTAGTTTTATCGTCATTCACAAATTTATCTTTTGTTTATTTTTCACTGCCATTTGGTTGACCTGTATGACTTCCATAACCTAAACCAGTAACGTAATAAAACCATCATATTTCCACATTCAGAAAGATTTCGACAACAATCAAACAAACACTCATCTACATTAAATAAGACCCTTATAATAACACCCTTTCGCGTGGTCATCGCATGACACAGGCAAAGATAGACCTTTTTTTGCTAATACTTTATTTATTGTTTTAGTTATCGGCAAGATCATAAGAAAAAAAAACATAGGACTCAACAACGCCTATCGGCTCAGCCAGTATTTTAATAACAGTACTGGAAGTTTTTACGCAATAAAAATAACGAAATCGTAACAAAATTTAATTTTGTAAATTTACTAATAAAATTGTAAATTGAATTACCTACAAACTGTTATTGCAAATTTATCAATTCTTTTAAAAAAATAAGTATATACCCGTAGAAATTATAATTCGTTACGTAAAATTTATCTATATGTCTTAGAATTTTACTCTAATTTTGTATTAGCAACTGCTGATTTGTAATTTCACTCGCTGTACGTTATTGTAATTTTACTTACATTTACAATAGTGTAGGTTTAACATAAATTGGTAGACTACTGTAAAACAATTAACCCGGGCTCTTCTTTGTTTTACATATCCCAGTAGCCATAAAAACTCTCTCATGTTCCGGTCCGGTAGGGTAGCTTGTATACTTGAACAACATACATTAAATCTTGGCCACAGGACATCACATCTGTAACATCTATGGTGTCTATAGGCCACGGTAGCCGTATCATCAGGAGTAGTGAGTTTGTTCGTTGTTTCATCACAAAGATTATTGTTGTGTTAATTGCTCCTCATATAATCTCTACAAATTAATTAAATGCAATATACTTTTGTAAATTTTATTTATAGGAAAAAAAGAGTTTCTTTCGCCGGATCTTCTCAGTGTGTGGCCGCGTTCCGATCCGGTGGTAGTTTTTAGAATTATATAGACGCGTCACAAGAATCTTTGTATAGATCCATGTGAATAAATAGATTTTGAATTTGAGTTTTTAAAAGAAACTACAATTGGATTTAAACTAATCTCGTCGATTTCAATAGTTCACATGTATCCAGTGGCTATCCCCGTCGCCATGGTAATAAGCGTCAGGGAGATCTATTTTTAATACTTTGTCTCATGGAATTGAATTTGTTCCAGCTGTAACAAACTTAATAACATTTGCTGTTTCATTAATTGGCGATAGGCTTGCCACCTATCACATTGTGGGACTTATGGCTGATTTCACCAAGAGCCCCTACATTTAGGGGACCTTTTAACGTGTTTTAGGGGACGGTTTTATATTGAAACAGTCCCGTAAGTAACGTTAAAAGGTCCCCTAAAGTATAGGGGCTCTTGGTGAAGTCGGGCATTAGTGTCTTCGGCTAATCGTGGGTGCCCTGGTCGTGCCTCTGCCTACCTCTTCTGGGATGTGGGCGTGAAGATACTTTAGATGAAATATGACAGAACTTCACTTTCATCCTTGACATTGATTGATATCCGTTTGAACCATTCAGTCCTTATAAGTTACTAGCTGTTGCCTGATGGAAGTTAAATTTCATCAATTCGATTCAACGTTTTCGAATATCTGAGCCCTTAATTGTCTTTTCCCTCTAATATTAAGTTTGAAATTGATTAACAGCGATTACCCGGTTATTAAATAGTAACGCTATCTATAATCGTAGATAGATTAAAGTGGTCGGAAATTGTTATCAGCTAATTACGCTTAGTATGTTTACTTACTGGCAATATGTCTGTAGTTCCTCGGTAAACAGTTGCGCCATAAATGCGCGGGCCATTCGTCGATTGCGTAAGATTCATCATCAGGACGTGCCCTGAACGCACGTAGGAAATTTGTAGCACTTTCCTTGGCAGTCTCCCGTGGGATACCATATTCAAGCTCTAAAATCTCCACAAGCTGCAGAAGTTAGAAAATAACATGAGTTAGTTTTAGGTTGAAAATAGCTTTGTTGTCTTAATAAGGTCAGGGTCAGGTTTAAGGTCGGGGTCTCACGACCCTGAGGTGACGGAAGGATCCTGTTTTCCGAATAAAAGAACAAATTGGTTCTGTTGAGTTTTCCAAAAAGAGTGTTGCAAGCAAATAAAATTAATTCAACAAAGAAAGTTGTTATTCGATTTTTCAATTATCCTGAAAAACTCAATAGGTACTGGAATAAAACCTCTTCGGCATTAAGTTTGTATATTTTTTATTTATGTTTTCGAGGCTCGAGTCCTCAGCTCTGCGTGCCCTTCCTCAAAATAGTATTAAACATTACAGTTTTTTATGACATACCTGTGACAGTACCGAACAAGCTACAATTCTTTGACATAATGAACCTTGAATGTATTCTTTGACCATGATAAATAGAAATGCACAAAAGTCCGTTTTATCGACAGATGTATAGATATTTTCCAACCAACCTAAAAATTTGGATATATTATGATGATAGAACAGTGGAAAGCATTATGTACAACAAATAAATAAAAAAAAAATGTTGCTCTGGTTGGCGATAGACTTGCCCCTATAATATTGTAGGACTTAGTGTCTTTGGCTAGTTGTGAGTGCCCTGGTTATGCCTCTACCTACCTCGAGGGGATATGGGCGCAATGATAAATAAATAAACTAAACATAGTAATAAAACTATCCATCTTTTAATTTACTTTTATTTTTAATCTTTATAAGTATAAAAGCTAATGAGCAAAAATGGTTATGTGAGTTCTTTGATCTCTCAACAGATTTTTGAAGACAGGCAGGAAATGGATATCGGGAACCTCAAGAGGAAGTGAGTTCCATAATTTTATTGAGTGTAGGTATAGTCCACTTACTGAAAGAATACTGGTTGGCTTATAAAAATGACTGTATAAATTTGTGGAAAAGTAGAGTCTGCTAACATCACATAATTGGAACTTCTCCAAATTCCGACGGTGGAGAACATTTGATGTCACAAAAAACTAATATAATTATCTACTTTATACCTTCAAGGGAACTGAGAGTGTCAGACATGACTACAAAATGCTAACTCATTCTGAAAACTACACATTTTTAATAGGCTAACTAAGTTAGATGCATATATTTGAAAGCAGTAAAATTTAAAACATGCTAAGCTGATTACATTTGAACATGTTATTTAGATTTACAGGGAAAAGAAGTTTCAAATGGAATATAATAACTTAAGTTTAAAAATAAAAAAAATAACCACAAATGGCAACTCCTACAAATAAATTGGCAAATTAAAATTTCTGAAGTTGAGAAAATTCAATGAAAATATACCTTCTAACCCAACAGTACATAATGCAGCATGAATAGCAGACAAGACTAAACTAGTTAGATTTTTTTATTCTATAAATTTTAAAGAAAGAAAAAATTTCGCCCCAGACAGGATTTGAACCTGTAACCTTTCGTCTCAAGCCGACGAATGCTCTAACCAATTGATTTTTTTATGTTAAGATAGCAAACGGGATTTCTTGAACTTTTATTTATCCCTTTCATTCATGTTATGTGAATATATTTTAGTCTCAGTCAAATATAAAATAAACAGCTAGTAGTTTATATTTTTAAATACATTCAATTTATTCAAGCCATGGTTAATTTTACTCTAACAAACAAACACCTTTGCATTCAACATGCTTTACTGAAGATACTTATATAATTAGGAAGTGTGAGTTAGTTCAGAAATAGTACTGGGTTCAATGTGCTCAGTATATTGTGAAGATGCCGTTCAATGACCTGCTCCTTGGCACTGCTTTCATTAGTGGGATATTATATCTTGCACCTGACATAACCAATTTAATTAATATCTTTATGATATTAATTGGAAGATAGTATTGATATGTAAGAAGTTCTTAATAATTTACAATCGAATAAATTTACAAAAACCTGCTTTTACAAGGTCATTGTTAAAAACTTAAACTTTTCTTGATTAGCGTCCATTGCTAAACAGGTAATATTTGGCTGTGGTTTTTTTGTTAATAAAAACAATGATGTAAGAAATAAAGGAAGAGTTAACATAACTCCTACTTACCTACCTACCTTACCTACAACAGCAGAAAACGAAAAACAAAAAACACACTTGTACTTTACCTGTACTCACTTGTACTCTTCCATAAGCATGGAAAAGTACAAGACGTGAGTTTTTTGTTGTTTAGTCTGCAGTTTCATAAAATTTATTTTATGAAAACTATTTAGTGGTGGTGGTGTTATTGCTGCTGGCTTTGTGGGCTCAGTCCAAGACTCAATGATAGTATTTTCAGTTTAAAAAAAACAATACATCAATTTAACCAAGTAAATTTTTATTACTCTCTTTTATATCACAATAAATATAAAAAAAATTGGGTTCAATAATTATAAAGCAAGATAAGAGATAAACTTTATTGTTTCTCCTTTATAAAATATTTCAACATGTTTTTAACATATATTTATATTTTCTTACTTAATATATACAGTGATAGGTAAAGTTTGTTAAAAGAAATGTTAAGAAATTAAGTACTTTTGTCATGTATCAAAAACAATATTTCAAATTTATAAGTATAATTTAGTCTCCAAACAGTTTCTTTCCCAATTCCATTAATCTGTGGTTACGGCACATTTTCAAGGCACCTCCTTTTTTCAAAACTGGAATAGCATTTTCATTTGAGTCTACTAATCTACAGAGAAAGTCTTCAAATGCAGATTTTACATTTGGAGCCAGTGTTCCAACTTTTACTTTGGTTAACATTTCAGCTATGCCTTGAGCCCATCCACTCTCAATGGCAAACTCGGAGATCCATGGCACAATAGTCAAGACACCGCTTAAGGTTTGCATTCCTAAGAACCACAAATCAGCGATTTCATTCCAATGTTCTTTATATGTCATTGATACAACTAAAGCATTAGGATCATTAGATTCATCAACATTGTAGGCGTCCCAAAGGAATCGTATAGTTGACTGGATATACCTACATATTGAAAAGTCATTTTTCTTTACTTTACTTCCTTGTTGTTTTAGCAAAAGCAATCCGAGCACTGCTAAGTGTCCATGGAGAACTAAATTTTCAGGTATATTTTTCAGTTCTGGTAAATTATTGAAGACAAATTTAAGTAATGTGTTAAATAACATACTGTTTTCAACTACCTTCGGTGCCAAAACAGTGAGATTCATAAATATGTTGCAAAGGCTAACCATTGCTGCTCTCGAGTCTTTCATATCTTCTAGTAGCTGGGGATCTAATTCAGGTTCAGGTTGGGTTCTAGCTTTTCCCCTTTCTGATTTTGGGATAGGTGGTTTCTTGTAATGTACTATTGACCAATGGAAGTTCATTGCTTCATAAAGGATATCTTCTTGTTTGACATTTAAAACAATATCTCTAGCTTTGTCCTCAACAACAAGATGACACAGAGCTGGCAACATCAAACGTAGCAAATCAATTTGACCCATCAGAGACACATCTGTGTCCATCGATTCACCTTCTGATTTGTTTTTTTCAGCCATCTTCCTTGATCTATATGCGTGGAAAGAGTCATTCGCAAGGGAAAATATAAATGGAAGTAATGCATATATTTGCTCCCTCATAGCTGTTGTTTCTTGAGCAATCCAAGCCACTAAAACTCTAACCATCGCACAAATAAATACTTTTTCCTCATCGGGAAGCTTGTCTCTGTTTTTATCATTCGATACTTTAGTTAATATGGACACAACAGCATTAAATGCACCTTTGAGACTAGTGTACACTGACTGCTTTTCTTTTTGTTCTAAATCCAATTGGTCCGTACCCATATAATTGATAGAACACTCAAGTACCATAAAACAAGCTGTGACTAATTCAGCATTTGCAAAAGCTTGTTTAAAGCTTCTATCCTCAAGCTGCATTCTCACTTCAATGGCACATAATTGTAAAAGTAAAAGGAAGAATTTCTTAGGATTTTCTTCATCGTTAAAAGTCCACTCAACACCAAGAAGGTCAATAATATTTGCTGCGAGTTTCAAAGCTGGATCCCTTTGGTTTTTCCCAATTTTGCTGGTTAATATATCATGTAGGGCTTTGTATATACTAAGAGGCCATGTTTCGTCAGATGACCCTGGTAGCACTGTTGCCTTGTTGCAACTATATAAGAGAGCACTTAAAATTGTAGCTAATTCAAACTTTCTTTCCGACTGATCCGTAGCAAAGTCGAGGGCAATTTTATTTACAAGAGCATGGAAAGGTTTAGGGTCATTTCCCCATGCTGAGGGTCCATATCTACTGACCAGCTTAACAAGGATATTTAGAGCCTCGTCAGTTTGGAAACTTTGATGGGAATATATTTCAGACATTTTGGTGATAGCTCCAACTTCAATGAGAGCTTTTTGCCCTGCTTCCTGTTCTGCTATACATTGCAAACATGTGTATGCTTCACTGATAATAATGAGGTTATCATCATAATCTTCATTGTCAGAGGTCTGTACAATTTCAAGAAACACTGGAATATTTGCCAACATCTCCGGGTGAGCTGCTAATTCCGGTTCGTTGCAGAAACATGTTAAAATTGAAAGTGCAACTGATTTATATACAGAAGGTGGACAGTCATCTTGAACATTGTTTCCTGTCAGAAGTTTCTTTAAAAATTTAAACCCAATGGCTTCAAAAAGGGCTTTTTTAGCTGCTGAATTACAATCTTTGCTTTTCACTAGTTTTGTGACCATGAAAAGGGCAGCGAATTTCTCTGTATCGCTTTTTGCCGATTTCAGTATGAGAATGCATTTTTTTATAGGTTCAGATATATCTCCCATTGTCGAAAACAATCGATGCGCACTGAAAACGCAGTAGATCACACACCACTGAGAGCGAGAACAGTTGAATTGAGTGAACACTGTCTACATCATGTTTATAATTAGACCGAGTTCTCTTCCAAAATATCTAAATCTGGACGCCGAGCTCACGTTCTTCTCTCTAAAAACACTATTTATATCACACTGGAACGTGAACGTTGAACACGCGGATGCAATCGAAGCAAAACTACGAATTTAGCGACGCAAGAACTACCCGAGTTGACAGCGCGCGCACTTTGTAATTTGTTCTAAATTCCCATGACCGTGGCAATGTCAAATTACGAAAAAATCATACCTTATTACAAGCATTCGTGTCTCCTTTTCTTGTCTGGATCAAAGTATTGTCTAAGTCAAAAAATATTGCTGAAACATCATTGTTGTCTTCATAAATGCTATCCATAATATAAAATACACAATAAAACAAAAAATCTGCTTCGCAGTGATCCGTTCTCTTCCTCTAGGCTCTATTGCGTCAATCGTGATTCGTCAATCGACATTCGAGTTTATACGACAGTAGAAAACGCCTTGTTTTGATTGTACCTCTCTTTCGCACAGAAACTTATTCACCGCTGGCGCCATCTTGCGCTTAATCAACAAGAGCAAGACTTGCATGAATGAATCACAACCTACACAATTAGTTTCTATAGCGAAGGACAGATGGCGCGAATTAGTACTGGCATTGTAGAATGTGACTTTGTAAGGTAGTATTTTAGTGATAGAATATTTTAGTACTTTCTATAATTATTGATCATATGATTATTTCGTTTAACGCTTTAAGGTAGTTAGTCTAAAGTTAATTGAAAAAATAATATTTTAAGTATGTACCGTATTATATGATGAATAGGGACAATTTCCAACTTCACACAGGATTTTCAGATATTTTTTAAGGAATTATCAAAATAATATGTGAGTCCAAGTGGTATCTTTAATATAGTATAAAAAAACTATGCATTTGGCATTGCGATTAATGCAAAAATCTTAAAAATATATGCTATTCCCCATTCCCTATTCACCCATAATTTGGGGGTAATAGGGATGAATGGACAGTCAATCAGGAATTTTACAAAGGTTGGTACAATTTATCTAATTGAATTTGACCGACTTAAAAAAGGAATAGGTTATGTACTCAACTGACTTTTTAATGTATATTTATCCATATCTTAAGGATAGATTTCTTTGTCAATGTTTGTCGTTTCATTCTTCTTGGTCGAGTTTTCGCAGTTTCATGTTGGTAAATTTATTTACTTGGTAAATAATCAGAACTTAAGTTTAACACTAATCACTGTCTAGTAAAAAAGTTTCAAATAAATTAATATTAATGTACAGAAGTGATCAGTAAAAATGAGTGGTACAGCCACCAATTGAATATTTATTCTCTTTATTTTATTCGTTACATATGTTAATTGAGCAAAATATTTTCCTCTCTACAAATTTATTAAATTTTATCTTCTATCGAGTTATTAGAATATACTTAACAAATTAATTAAAAATTGACATTGCCCACCAATGATCAAACCACATTAAAAAGTGTTTAAAGACTCTTTGAGTTGTAAACGCGAGGGCTCTGATAAAGATAAAGCAATTGTTAAGTGATAATCACGCAGTTAAAACATTAAGACCTAATTTCTCATAAAGTTTGTAAAGGAGTAG
>NJDD01000461.1:34974-50633 GCA_002245505.1 Calephelis nemesis
GCCTCGGATTTGCACGGATATTAAATAAACATTTAAACCTTCCTCTTTAATAACTTTATCATTTAAAAAAAACCGCATCAAAATCCATCGCTTAGTTTTAAAGATTGAAGCATACAAAGGGACATAGGGACAGAGGAATCGATTTTGTTTTATACTATGTTTTGATGTTGACAGAAAATATAAGTTGAATTAAGTTTTATTTGGAGATGATAAAAAAAGACACATGTTTTTACCCTTTTAAAATTATTTTATAAACATGAAACTCAAAAAAAAACATGAAATATTTATAAGATATAAATAAGATGTTTATAATAAAAGTTAATTTACATAATTTTAACTGTTACATGACAACTCTAGAAAGCTGTACCTATTTATACAATAGGTTGTCCCTATTCCACTTATTTTCGTTCCTTCTAACCTCTTTTTGATTGCTACTCGCACCTGAGCCATCCCCATTCACCCCAAAACAGCAATTTTTTAATGTTTAACTAATTTATCAAAAAATATTTAAACCTTTAATAACTGAGACTTATTTTGATGATGAATAATGGCCTAAGCACTAAACTACACATTTAATACATGATCTTCTTCTTTAACCATAAAATAACTTTCTGCTTGTGAAGTTCATAGTGCTATAAATTTTCGTACCTCAAGATGCTTTTATACAAACATTTTTTTTGATTATTTGCCACTAAATAAATGTTTATTCAGTGTTACCATTTAGTAGTTTAAGAAATTGAGTATCATATTAAAAAAATCATTTAAATTGCTACAAATTTGTAATAATTAACGATCTTCAAAAACTTTTCCCAGATTCATCCCTATTCACCACATTTCATGGTACACAGTATTTAAGTTTTTTCTGAAAGTTTAATACTTTTCGACTTAGGTCGGGCAAACACTCAAAATCGCAAATTGTAGGCTTAAAAAATCAACCAAATCACTTTATCTTACGAAATTTTCTGTTACAGGTGTCTCGCTCAGATTTAAAAATTGATAGTGTAGTAGCAATAAATTCGTCATTATCCATCTTTTGCTAAAGAGTATTTATATTCTTTGTTATCCATGATGATAATCTTTCACAATTTGTGTCCACCTACAAAATTCTTAATACAAAAACCTTACATTTGCCTTAATCTCACAAAATTCCGTATCTGAATTCTTGATTTAAAATAGTCATGAAACTTTTTAAATAAAATTAAAGGTTCGTCCTAGTAGTTACGTTGTCAGACGTTTCTAATAGTATGTACTTAAATAATGTAGTACCTAGCTAATTGGTACAAACTAAGGAATAGCTCAATGAAGGCTAAATCTTATATTTTGTCGTTTTCAAAACTTAAAGTTTTAATTGAGATAATCCAAAAACTGAGCCGTTAACTTCACCTACTTCTAAAAATAGTTAACTAAATATTTTGTAACAACTTTTATTTTTGTATTCATAAAAGGTGCTAGCACAAAAACTCGACTTAAGTATGTAGGAAATAGTTTTTCGTTTATAGAACTATTGTAAATCGTTCTGTATTTACCACCCCAATTAAAACAATCACTTTAAATTCAAGAGTTTTTGCATCTTGATTGGCTAACTACTCACATTTGTATGGATCGGGTGATTATGTAGTCACATCCCTACCCCGTCGAATCATTATTTTAGAACAAGCACTTTGTCGGCCAACCTGTGTTATTAAAAAGTTCTTTCTGTATTGTAAAAACTCAACCAACTGAAAATAAACTGCCTAAGTGGGGTATATATAGGTACCGGCAATAAGCTTGGTGTCTAAACAATTCTTGGTTTATTGTTGAATTGAGTCACTCTCATTGTTCTTATCAGCTTTCGACCCTTAACTGAATGGCAGCTCCGCTGGCAATTAACTAGCGACTCATTAGCAGACGTTTTCATTCGGCGGTCGTAAGCCGGTCGGGTCTTTGGCACGTACCTAACTAGGGGAGAAACCACACGGACGTATTTTTGTGTTGCATTAAATTGCTTTATTAAGGCAATTTTGTTTAACTTCATTTGCACAATAACAACCAGGGAATTTGCGAAGCTTTGGTAGTAGTATCGCACTATTCTAGAACACATCAGTAGCAAACACACTAACCAGCACGTTAAGATAGTAATAATAAATGTAACCTTAACTGAAGATTATATCAAAACTACTAGCAATATGGCCCATGTCATTAATTCCATTTCTGCAATAAAATAACCTTAATTGTGTTTTAATTTAAAAATAAATAAATATATTCATACCGGAATGACACCGCATGTGTCCTAAATTTTTCATTACTGTAATCAAATTAAAAAAAAATGGTTTGCTAGATGGACTATAATATAGCTATTATTCGGCTAATTATTACGCGCATCACTAGAGATGTTTTACCGCCCTACGGTACATGAGAAATGTCATTGATTTGGCGCGTAATTCAATTTGTTTAATGTAATTTACCAATTGTAATTTTAGGTAGGTACCTACCTACGTATAATATAAAGAACATTACTTTTTTTATAATAGAGGAGGCAAACGAGCAAGTGGGTCACCTGATGGAAAGTGATCACCTCCGCCCACGGACATCCGCAACACCAGGAGTATCACAAATGCGTTGCCGACCTTTAAGGAATGAGTACGCTCTTTTCTTGGTGGTTCCTAAGTTATAATTGTTTGGGAGTACCGCCCGCGGTAACTGAAGGTGTTATACGGGGTAAAAAATGACTTCGGAATCGCTAAGTTGTAGATCGCCACGCATCGAGATGATGGTTACGATACCTTAAGCTCTGACACGATGTCCGAAGGGGAAATCAGCGGCTGGAATTAATCCAAACAACTCCTCAGAGCATTCCCCATGATAGATGCAATAGACTATAGAGAACACTGAGTGACCCAACATCTTAGATATCACATTACATAAAGTTAACTGTTTTTTTTTAATTTAATGGCAAAGTGTGGTAGATGTGTTGTTAATAGTTATCGGTTTATACTTTAGAGTTTAGTGTAAACTCAGGTCTCAGAACAATCAATTGTAAAGTGAATTCTCAGTTTAATATCTTTTAGTGTGCTCACTTTATCTTGAAACTTTAACTCTCAAAATCCGCCCGTATGTTCCCTACCTAATGTGTACATTTTGTATCACAAGCTGGTTAATGCTGAGTCTGTCGCCACGCAGTTGATTCCCAATTATTGTGATTTCTACCATTAACACCTTCTGCACGTAACCTATTTGCAGTATTTGGTTTTGTTAGCTGCTTTACTTAGTGCTACATATTTAAGTATATTATTTTTAAGGTAGGCATTAACTTTTTGCTAGGATTTGGATGAATCGTATAATAATTATTGTCTTTGATAATAGTGTCTTTATTTATTTATACAAAAAAGAACATTTAGTTTGAGATATTTTTAAAATAATATCTAGAAAGTATAAAAACGCGCGGGAAACCTTAATCCTATTGCCTCTCTAGACATTGAATTTTGTATTATCTAGTATCAAAAACAATATATTTACTAGTCTCTTATCTCTGCTAGCATATAAATGTAATTTAAATGAAATCAAATACTATCAACAATTTATATTTCAATGAAATGAACGTAGTTCCTTTTTTTACTCGTAGACTCTAGGGTCAGTAAGTTGCTAATATCAGGGTGCTGATTATATATCTCTAAAAGTGTACATCAAATTACGTCATTTGTGTTTGCTATCTCTGTTGTATTTCTGTTGCTTACTGGAGATAGCAAATATAAAACACGTCATTTGTCAGCTATACATATTTTGATGCACACTTTTCCATTTTAGTTGGCAACTGAGCTACATAATCAGCCCCCAGTACTAAGTAAGTATTTATAGAGTCGTAGCCCCGAAGAAGAGGGTAGATATACCTACAACCAGGACACCAACCTCAATACAATTGTAACATGAACATGAACATAGAAAGGGTAGAGTTGCAAATTAGGTTTTTATATTTTTATGGCAAAGAAACATACCTTCTGATGGCGAGAAATAAAAGCTAGATAATAGGCTTGCCACCTATCACATTATGGGACTTAGTATCTTCGGCTAGGCGTGGGTGCCCTCCTTACCGCTTCGGGGATATGGCCTTGAAGATACTTAGAACTATTATTATTGTGTTACCATCCTGAGACTGGGTTGTTAAAAGCCTCGTCCGCAAATTCGTCGCCTACACTACCATCTGAAGCAAATAACATGTTTTTTCTGTCTCTATTTTTTTTTTATATATTTTTAAAACATCTTGAAAAGCTAAATTGACAGCTTTATAGAGGCGTGACTAAAATATGGTTTGAGCAAGTCCCAGATTTTTTAGACTTTAGAGAATTTTCTATAAAACCAGGGTAGGCACATACATTTTTAAATAAAAACTCTATTGTGACAGATCCAGGAAACACAGGAATTCTTTCTTAAACAAAGACTTCTTTTTGATAGATTTATTTGCATCTTTAATTAAGAGCAGTAAAACTACAAAAACCGGCTTAAACTATTTAAAAAATACGTTTGTCGAAAGATAGCAAATGTTTTCGAAATGGTCCCACAAAAATTTTATCAACATTTTACTCGTAGTTTTTGAGTTACACTTAGTAATGCATACATTTAAAATAAAACGGTTATGGGAGTACATCGGAATCAGGACTCATCTTAAAAAAACTTTAAAATCTTTTGGCTACTTATTGGTCGATTAATCGCGTAACAACATATAAAAAAATAATAAAAAATCATACAGTCGATTTGAGAATCTTCTCCTTTTTTGAGTCGGTTAAAAAATATACAAAATTAGCCCCGTTCTGCTTATTTTTTGGTATGCGCGTTAGCATCTGCCATTAATCATGTTTAAGTTTGTGACACGTTAGCAAAATCAAAATTTAGGGTCATGCCAGGGTCTTGAGTAACGCGGTGGCCCCCTTTTCATTTAGTCTGATTTGGCACCAAAGAGGAAATACCTACATTAATTTCTTCATGAGTACATGCGCACTGCAAATCATCGAAATTATTCAAAACTAGTTTCCCGCCCGCAACTCCGTCCACGCGGATGTCGGTCTGAAAAATTAAGATTTATTTTTTTCTACGTATTTTTCCAGGATAAAAAGTATCCCATTTTATGCCCAGGATAATAAGGTATAATTACCAAGTTTCATCGAAATCGAACCGTTAGTTTTCACGTGATGCCTGGACATACAGACAGACAAAATTTTTTTTAATCACATGTTGGGGTTTGGTATCGATCCAGTAACACCCCTGCTATTCATTTTTTCAATATTTTCAATGTACAGAATTGACCCTTCCACAGATTTATTATATGTATAGATATAGATGCCACAAACATTGACAAATTTTACTTTGCGTAATTATCTACACAGTATTCTGTAATTACTAAAAAATTGCATTAAATTCTAAAAATGCGTTTTTTTTTTTTTGTGATCGCTTATCCTAAAATGCATGGAGTTTTATGGTTTTCTATTTTAAAGGAAATGATAGGTGGTTCTAAATAAATCTGACCAATCTCTGACAATTGGTGTTTAAGCTAGGTAATATTTCACGGATTTTGGAGTAGTTTTTTTTGGAATGAAAGAACGTTTAAATGATTAAGTAAATTATTCCTTATTCACTGTAAATACTAAGGTTTAGAGGTCCACTAGCTTTAAGAAAGCTACCGGAGAGAACCAACATTTCTCATGCATCAAAATCACAAATCGGCTTAGGAGAATCCGTGCGGTGCATTCACATGGCAGAGGCGGGCCGGATAAGGCAGGTGTGAGGCGATGATAACATATGCTATGTTTGCCCGGTATAAATCACCCGGTTCTAGATGGATCGACTACACTCACCGCAACCATGTTTACCCCAATACCGCGGTGCCAAGGCGATGCAAATGTGCATTTGTATCGCATGTTATTGAAAGCTAACATGGAATAGAGCTTCTGTCTTTTGTTTTAATGTTTTCTTTTCAATTTATAAATTCAATTTCTACTTCTAACTTCTAGAATGTTCTTAATCCAGGATATAAGTCAATTTTCAAGGTTTGGTTTTTAAAAAAAGGCCTTGAAAGAGCCTTTAATGTGCAGGGGGTTTAACTCCGCAGTTTTGGTAGGTTCAGATTATGTACTTCTTAAAGAGACTAACCTACATCAAAATAAGCAGTAACAACTATATCTGACATTACGTCGAGAAAAATATTTTAGGTGCGCTCAGCGCTTAGCATTTACTTAAATGAATACTTAAATTTTAATTTCGATTACTCAGTTTTAATTTAATGTAAACCTTTTAAGAGAGTGAGTCTTCTGCACATAGTAGGTAGGTCGGTACAGTAGTACTAGGTATTTAAATTATGCGCTTCGGCTATATTCGTCAAGCTTCGGAAATCCGAATGTATTTTAAAGATATCTATATAGACTTGTTATAACACATAATTAATCATTTCGCAATTCAGATTAGGTCAGCCAATTTAAAAATAAATGTATAAAGTGTAAAAACGAAAAAAAGTAAAAAGTTTAAAGCCGAAGCGCATAATTTAAATAGTACTTAGTACATTTCAATGATTCAAACACAAAATAAACAGTTCATAGAAAAAGTAGAGCCTTTAAGAGGAATACGCTCATATAATCATAAAAAATATTTAAGTAATAAAATATACATAGACATATTTACATATAGTACGATGATATAAAAAACACAATTGTCTTTCTAGTGGCAAGGTAAAGTAAACGTTTATTTTTATTCCTTTGTTTTTTTTCGATATATCTATAGGTAGTCCAAAAGGTTAATATTCGGAAAATGTTTTTCTATTCACGAAAAGTGAACCAAATTAATGCTAAGTATTATAATTAATGCAAAAGTGTGTTCGAACTAAAAAATTTAAATAAAATATTTTTTTATTAAAAAATAACTAAACTTTTTAAGGAATTAAATTTTGTCGTGGTATTTTAGCACTGTGTTTATGTAACCCGTAATTTTTGCAAAGCTTAGCAATTGTTAATCTATAAATTAATACGTGAAGCAAAAACTTTAGACTTGGCACACTTATAGTTTAAGTGTAGGAGAAGTGCGGAACGCTAATATTTTTTAATGATAATGTTTATAAAGTGCATAATTCAAAAAATAAAACATTGCACGTACTACCATGCATTTGACACACACGAACAAAGTATACATAAGTATATTGATAATAACAATAAAAGATCACAGATGGCGCACTAACTATTCATAAAGTTTAGTGGTTGGTCTTGAGATATGAAGATGGCGTTCTTATCAACAATATATTAAAATTTATTATGGTCGAATTTCGACCAGTGGGCGAACACTAGTATCCATAATTGTACATAGTTATGTACAAGATGTAATTTCAGACTGGCATGTTGCGAAATATAATGCTGCGTTAATGGAAATAAGACATTGTTGAAACCGTGCATTAGTAAGAAACAATAAATATTTTATAATTTATGTTGGTTGTTCATCACATAATATTTGTGTGGTATGTTAAATAATAATATTTTTTCTTTTTCTAGCTGTTTTATATTTATTTAAAAAAAAACCTGGAAACCCTGGTTACGACAACATAACTCTGTGTACTACAAGTCATTGTCCTCTAAATAAACCTATTTCTATGTTACAAGTACAGATAGTTTGAACTAAGAATTGACTACTCATTATCCTAATATCTAAATGGGTGACAGTCCTATATGTGTGTGTACTGTGTTTCTTTTATTGAATTTAAGAGAAAATCGAACACTTCCAAGGAGCAAGGGCATCTGTTGATATATAAAAACTATTTTAATATTCATAAACAATCCAGAAATATTGCGGTACGTACACTCGTTGTTCAACACAAACTACTTAGCGTTTTTATAAAGTTGCCAACTTTGAACAACTTTAATTTTCCAGTGGTGTTTATTCCTTTTTCCCTGTCAGCCAGTACATTTTTCAGCGGTTTTCAAATGCTAGCGGACTAGACGTCGGAAGCTCCAACTTAGATACTCCGCCAGCCATATTTATTGTTTCCTGATCATACAGCACTTTGCTGGAAAACAGATGGGAAGTATTTTTCAGTTCGGTTTAAAATTGCTTCTTTTTGATTTATATTACCTGTGGGTATATAGTTTTATTTGATTATAACGTTAGATATTAACCGCGGTTGCGCTTGCATTTTATAGCCTTTAGAGACCCTGTATCCTTAAACGAGTACATATTAAAAAAACCCGTTTTCTTTGTAGTCGTCAAATTTGAATTTTCGCTCGTAATTTTGGGTCAGGACATAGACCGGATGTATTCTTATAAGTAGTTACATAGACGAAAACTCACCGGAAAAATTTTCTTAGTCTCCGTGCCACCCCTTATATTGATATACAATATAAAATAATTTTTATTCTTAAAAAAAGCTTCGGGTTCAAGAGGATAGTTCCACTGCAACATATTAAATGTTTAGGCTTAGGCAGGTTTATTTAAACAATTTTTGAAAGATAAATAATTTTACCTCGGATAAAATTTGAATCCGAATGACATGGTTCATCAATTGGTGACAACTCTTTACTACTTTAGCTCGTGATTGGCTAGCTTATCGATAAAATTGTATCCCATAGCACTGGAAACAGAAGGTTAGAATTATTAGTGGCAGACAGAAAGTTTCAGTTTAGGCTTCGGTTTCTGCCCGTTGTGGCCACAGTATGTAGTTTCAGATTTAGTTTTGGTTTCAGCCGAAAAATGGCCGAAAATTTTAGGCTTCAGTTTCTGCCCGTTTTGGCCACATGTATCCCATAGCACTTTAACCAGACGGTTAGAATTATTAGTGACAGAAAGTTAAGTGGCAGCCACATAGGTGTTGACGTAGTTTACATATTAAATACAAAATAAAAAAATTAATATGTTATCTCCGTAATTAATTGTCGTTTTAATTAATTTATACTACTAGTTACCTATTTAACAGGCTATAAGTATGACAATGACATTTTTTGGGTAAAACATACTAGATTTGAGTGTCAATAGAAATTTTGTCATAATATTATATTTAGGTAAGCTTCGGTTTCGGCCAAAACCGAAACCAAATACAAGGTCAAAAGTTCGGTTTTGGTATCGGTTTCTGTTAAAAAACTTTTTTCGATAGGACACTAAACATTTTTAAACGAGCAGGTGAAACATCTGTTTCTCATATCCCCTATGAGGTAGGCAGAGTCACAATAGGTATGTCAAAGGAGTTTCGCAGACACGTGGCTGGGATATTTTTTGTATGGTTTCGAACGCAAAGACTTGAGAAGTATTAAATTGAGCACAATTTGTTGAGGATTTTGACACAGCTCTTCAATAACTCCTAAATAACCTGTGTAGAACCGGACCACCTAGACCGGGATATTAGGCTGTGCGATTCTATCGACTAATCTTCCGGATCGGAACATGACGCCGTCATGTGGCGCCAGGATTAGGTACTCGTGTTTAACAGTGAAGAGTGTATTATCGTATCTATGTCGAATAAATTTGATTTGTTGAATCTCTATCCGGGCAATACCTGAGGTTTAACCAATGCTCGCTCCTTATAAGTTGCCAGGCAGAGTGGATTAACAAAGGGAAAAAAAGGTCACTGATAAAACCTATTGATTTTATTAATAATTGGAATAAATTAAAAGCAAAAAAAACTTTTTAGAAAAAAAAATTCTTTAAAAATATTACCTACCTACGAATATATATGATCACAAAAGCTTGCTCACGCGATTTTCTTGCGTAATTAAACTAGTAAGTTCCCATTTATGGATTTTTGTAAAATCTGCTAAGTTATTATTTAATAAAACTTCAATTTAATTAAATATTGACACAATATTGTTTGACCCGCCATATTGGATTTAGAATGGCGTCAAATATTTTATTAAACATATTGTATACTTATAAAATTGTGTCTTAGTCGGTTGAAGATATCTACTTCAAAATGGAGTTCAAAGATTCCACCCGAACAAACATACATATTTTAAAAGTTAAATGAAAGGTTTTTTAAAAAGACTCATAGATGTCTTTTCAAACATATTGCACACAGATGAGTGTGAATTTTGGCATAATTAACATTTGTATGGAGTGTTGAAATGTAAAATTTATTTTAATATTGGTTGTATTTCAGCCACCGAGTGACCACCACTAACGATAAATTATCAACTTTACGCGGTGTTATTTTGTGGTAATCAGCATACCGTATTGTTAAACGCTTTCAGTAGAAGATCCGGACTTACATCGATCTCACTGAGCTGATAATAGAATTAAACACATTTTTTAATTTTTATGTTAGTAAAATTATAATCACTACCAGTAGGTGTAGTAGCTGTTACCCGCAGCTTTGCTCATGTGGCAGTTAATACCTATATTTATTAATTATAGCATATTAATAAGGACTTTTATACAAACTTGCAACCCCTATTTCACCCCCTTAGGGGTCGAATATCTAGCAACCCGCCACCACCGCCTTACCTATTCCTGCCGCCATAACGTCATGACGTGTTCCGGTTTGAAGGGTAAGGTAGCCGGTAAACTTACTTTTGCTTGAGGTCTAACATCCCGGCCTCAGGAAATCCGTCTGCTTGTTTGCCTTCCAATGTCATAAAAAATATTTTTTAACAAGTAACCAAAAAATAAAGTTTCATTTTTCAACCTCTATTTCACTCCCTTAGGGGTAGAATTTTCGAAATTCCGTCCTTAGTGGGTATCTACTCAATAAAATGTCCATACTCACCAAATTAAATGGCTGTAAATCGAACAGTTTTTGCTCAGTGATGATGAATCAGTCGCCCAGGACTTGTTATTTTATATGCATAGAATACAAAATGTGGTTTTTCTAAAAAAAAAAGTTGCTCGGGATTAAATACGTGCCCGGTTGGCAATAGGTTTGCCACCTATTACATTGTGGGACCTAGTGTCTTTGGCTAGTCGTGGGTGCCCTGGTTGTGCCTCTGCCTACTTCTTATGGATGTGGGCGTGAAGATGCTTGGCATATTACTTGATAATTTAACATCCTTAGTGTTTATACGGGCCATGTAGTTTAAAGGTATCAGGATGTGATGACTGCATCACTAGTCGATGGTTACTGGATTCTTTAAGGGCAGTCAGCCAAAACTATTAGGTGGAATAAGGCTTACTTATTTCTGACACTATAGCATCAATGTTTGCCGTTTTTCTGTTTCATACTAAAGAATAGGGTAGATAGTCACTAGACTTACACACGTGGTCTAACTTGTTGAAAGACAGTGAAGCAACTTCGAAGGTTATATTGGTTATGGTTGTCAGTTAAACCTTCAAGAGAGCCACCTGTGTATCTTTAGTGTCGAAAATCTCCTAAGTAATACTGATTGCGACATGCCTAACAAATCTTCCCACCGCCCGCCACCGCGACCAGATCACGAATAAAGCCAGAGCTCGGGAAACAATCCAACTTGTCACGCACTTTGCATGTGAAAAACTAACGAATATTCACACCGACCACTACCGCGACCAGCCTACGAATAAAGCCCGAGGTCGGTTAACAATTCAACTTGTCATGCCCTTTGCATGTGACAAGCCTAACGAACATTCGGTGACCGCCACCGCGACCAGACCACAAATAAACCCCGAGCTCGGGAAACAATCCAACGTATGTGACAAGCCTAAGAGAAATTCACACGGACCGACAGCGACCAGCCTACGAATAAGCCTGAGCTCGGGTAACAATTCAACTTGTCACGTTCGTTGTCGAAGAACTCAACACATAGTCTATCTTTTATATCTATCGTTTATACTATCTACTTTTTACATGAGAATGTAATGAATTTCCGCAAAGTACCTAACGCTTGATTCAATAAAACCTGTTAGTTCCCTAACAGTTATAAAACCAAATAAACACGTCCCAGCATCAAAGTAGACACGAAATAGTTAAAAAACCTTTCAATTTAAGTACATCCTGCTTGTTAACATGTTTACAAATAAAATGTGTCTGTTAGTAGGGTTAGATTATATATGGTGTGTTGTCAGCGCTTCGCACTTTATCATTCTATGGTGGTCACGTACTCTAGTGCGTTGCTCCTGTCGGTATAGCAATCTTTATTCTAATTTTCTCTTTGGTTTCTCTTTCAACTCTTGGTACGACTGTTCATATTTTGAAATGAAGAAACACTGGTACTGTTTTACGTATCATTTATAATTTACTTCAGGCACTGACAGTGGAAAATATCAAATATGTCTTAATAAGACACTATACCCACTTTTCCTTTTACCTAACTTGCACAGCTCTTCCTCAGTAATCGTCTATTTTTCCTTTTAAATTTCATTAAAAGGTGTTTTTCATGTACATGTCTCATTACAACAAGTGGCTGATCATAAGTCGGTATTGTACTGTTTGAGTTTTCTTTTGTATTCATGTTTTACTACCATTTAAAGCGGTCGCTTCAAATACCCATCTATATGTTTTTAAAATTTTTTGGCGTGTTTTAAATAATAGTTTTTTTTTCAGTGGAAATGATTCACAATAATTGATGTCGATGAAGTCTTGCAGGTTTGCAAAGATAGTGAGATTTGGCACTCGATACTCTCTGCCTACCTTTAAAGGACTTGGCGTGAAGATATGTATGTGTATTTAAACCAAACGGTTTCGCTATTTAAGCATCATTGGGGCGAGAACAACTGAAGTTTTGTTAAAAATTATACTAATGCATAATTCATTCATTTAGTGAAACCAGCGGGTCTAAAACCGCCACTTTTAGCAATTCATCCAAAAGGAATTCATTTCGTGAATTGTAGCAATATTGCAGCAATTCATATATTTTTTGATAAAATGGTCGCGCCTTTTCGGCGATTCATCTACAATTCATTTCATTAGCAGAATCATATTTGGTGTGTGTTTCCACACTTAATAATTGTAAACAGGTTAAAAACAGTATTTTTATAAATATTGCTATTTACGAATGATTCATACGATTAAAATATTACACGACCTTTCAAAGAAAGAGAACCGTAAAATTTAGGGTAAAATTACTACTAGTAATTTGCTATATCCGTTAAAATCATGGAAGTAATAAATATTTTTTACGGCTGGCCATGTCTCACAACTCGTGCTTTGACGTTGCGGCTTTAAGATTGACATTTGACATTTTACTATAAACAAAGTGTTATTTCACTTTAAACAATATTTGTTGCGAAGTTCCAGTAAATTTTATGTTTCGGTGATATATGTGCACTTGAAAAAATAGACTGAGATATGTAGGTACTATGTACTTACAAGTGGTGCGACACACGATTCAAATTTGATATATTGAGTGATTAGCACATCATTGATTCGACTGTTGATGGTTTAAGTGGCTTTGCTTCATTTTATTTCCGTTTTGCCATGAAAGACGTTCTATCAGAGTATCGGAAGAAAGCCCAGTGGAATATTTAGCTACAAATTTTACAGCTTATAAGTTATAACCTATAAGATATGACATGGCTCAGGTTAGAAGCTACAAGTCCTACAACGGTCCCAGGGTCGAGGGACCCATCAAAATTAATACGACTTTGGCAAGAATATTGTAATCGTCTGTACCATAAGACTTGTAAGTAAGTATTCTTACTTAAATTGAAAAGTGGAGACTGGCTGGTATATTTAAGTATAGAGGCATACCTTTAGCTAGTTTTTTGTCAAAAATAAACAATGGTTAAATAGCTATTATAGGATCTAGATTTGGCCGTGGAAAACTGAATGTAAGTGTTAATCTCTTCCCAAATGTATTTTTTTCCAATTTTCCAAGGTAATTTTATTTGTTATTAATATTTATATTAAGATCAGATATAAGATGCATAAATTTCATATTCTGAAACTTCCACACTGACAGAAAAAAAATTAAATGTGGACTTATTACTCTATTAACTGTATTAAGGCTAACTACAATTGTCTAGTATTAACAAAATAATGTAATTCTCATTATATGTTTCTTTTAGGTTGACCATTGGCTTTGCTAGATTTGGCAAGAAGAATTCTGTTTCAAGTGGAAATGCAAAGAACAGCAGCTGATGTGACTACTACCCATTTACTTGGAAATATTACTTTAAATATTGAACAGCTTGCAGAAGCATCAAAAACATTTATCCAACGTTATACCTCACCAAGTATTATTAGTGTTGTCTTTAATTATTTTATAATATAAAATATAATACAGTTATTTGTTTTTTCATACATCACTACTAATAAATAAGAATATAAGTTTGTTTGTTACATTTAACCAATCACCATGACACTTTGTATTTGTACACATACAGATATTCTTGGAGGTAGTAAAGGTAGCATATAATATTTTTGCAAAAACTTAATCGATCGGAAGAAAAGCTGGTTTAGAAATGAAAAACATACTCTTATTACAAGACTAATAAAGAAAGTCATTAAAAGAGCTTAGTCACAAATTTAATTATATAGTGCTAATGATGTACAAAGAATAATGGCTACCTTGAATTTTCTTGTTTTATAAGTAGGTACAAATGTAAAGTAGCAAATGAGGAAATGTTTCTTAAGTAGTCACCTATGAGTTGTCTTTAAAATCAGCTACTAACTCCCAACTCTAAGTACCTCCATAAATCTACACTAATATAAATGCGAAAGTCTGTCTGTCTGTTGCCGTTTCACAGCTAAACCACTAAAATGATTTTGATGAAATTTAATATGTATAAAGCTATAGATCTAAGTTTAAGCTGCAGGAATAGGTAAAGCGGTGATATCATCAATCCGGGCGAGTCGCTACGAAACTCGACCATCTATATATAGTCAGATGTCACGGTGTTAGTGACGGTAAGCCTATGCTCGCCTATTACAAGCTGCCTGTCCGGCAGTTAGATAGTCTATTCTGGAAAGAAGCCCGGACCAACACGGGGTAACAAGTGATGAAAGTTTGTATGAAAACTATTCTATGCTGACGAAGTCGCGGGTTAACAGCATGTGTAATATTATTTACTTAATCCAAATGTTTTTGTGACAATTCAGTTAGAAAAAATACCATTGACCCTTTACGTACTTGAGTATGGCAATTTAATTTATATATATTTTCTTTTTTTTATAATATTGGAAGGCAAACCAGACGGATTTCCCTGATGGTGAGAAATCCACGCCGCCTAGAGACACCAAAGGGGGTGTGACCTTGAAGAGGTCTACACAAGAATTGCGTGAGAAAAAAAATAAAAGAATGTCATAAAGAAAGAATCTGTATTGCACCAAATTAATGGACCATTTAATTGGTGGTAGGTCGTAGGTTCTTGGGAAACCTTATGATTGATATATGGTAGGTAAAGGGAGAAAGAGAGCCTTAACTTTGGTGGATCCTTGTTTAACGCTCGGAGCAACCCCCGACGAAGTTCCAACCAGATTGCCGTGTGTTGTTCCAACCAGAGGGAGTTAATGTGGTCCGATCTCTTGCAGGTTTGTTAGACAATGGTAGGACTGGAGTAGTTAGCCCAACCGTAGGACCCTGAAAGTCGAAAGCAGGAGTCAGGGGGAGGTGCCAAAAGGACATCGACGGGAATAGGAGGATCTACATTTGCAGATCTCTCACAATATACGGCGACGTAGTTTTGGAAACAACCCCCTGAATTAAACAGAAGAAAAGTACATAATATATGTATACATTGCATTGTACGCTCTTGCGTAGGAATGTCGCCTGGTCTGCTAGAGAGGAAATAGTTTTATACTATAATTGGATAAA
>NJDD01000461.1:51313-81610 GCA_002245505.1 Calephelis nemesis
TTTTTTTTTTTTTTTTTTGGAATGACTATTGCGTTGCCAACCTCGCGGTTTTTACAACTTCACCGGGCTTTGGTGACGCCTCGTGGTGATGTGAGCTTATCTTGGAGAGGCGAGGGGGTGTGAGGTAACATCGTACGATGTTGTTGTTCTATTTTTTCCAGGAACGTTGGTGGTTCTTATGGAATGTTCTTTATAAGTACCCACAACGTGACAGGGGTAATGGTGCGTTGACCACTTGAGGCCGGGACGTTAGGCCTTGAGCAAAAGTAAGTTTACCGGCTACCGAACCCTTCATACTGGAACACGTCAACGGCTAGTACTGCCGTTGTTGAGGCAGGAATAACAAAGACGGTGGCACCAATCCGGGCGAGTCATTGCGAAACTATCACCTAGTCAGATGTCACGGTGTTAGTGACGGTAAGCCTATGCTCGCCTTTTTCGACCTGCCTGGCAGAAAAAGCAGATTACGTTTTCTGCAAAGGAGTCCGGACCAACACGGGGAAAGTGCTCTTAACTCAGCAATAGTTAAAGTTTCGACACATTTTGAAACACTAACGTAAGTACCTACTTTATGCATCTTGTTATGTGAACTAGCTCGTATAGCCCCATATGGCCTTATACCATGAGCCAGATGCATAAAAATAAAATTAAATTAAGTATTTCGCGTTAGCAGAATTGTAAAATGTTACTGAAAAGTAAATTTTTTCGATTCACCAAAATGACAGTTTTGCAATTCATCTAAATCTGACTATTTTACGAATCTCATAGAAAACCACTAGGAAACTGTCAAATGAAGGAATTGCCAGAAAAGATATGCAAATGAATCATAATATGAATTGCCGCTTAAGTGGCCTTTTTACGATTTGGTGAAATATTCATATCAGATTCATATTATGATTCACCGAAAGCGGCCGTTTTAGACCCGCAGTTGGCTAAGTTATAATAATAAAAATATGTTGTGGAAAGTACAATTACTGAAAGTACAAAATTTTGATATCTGCTGTCACTGCTTAATGCTGTCTGTCTCTGCCTAAAATCTGTGAAAATATGTATCTCACACTTCTCTTTCTTGCAAGAATTAGTTATTTACGTGACCGTTAGACGTTTCATCTGATTATTGAGAAAATAGTTTTATAGAACTCAGTTTTTCCCGTTTATGATAAATAAATCATATCTAACACAAAATGTTAAAAAAATGGACTTTGAACACCTTTTTTTGTTTAAATTACAAGTTTTTGTGTTTTTAAATTGGATACAAACTAGACTCAGCCAATCAGCAATTCAAGCAAAAAAGTTTTTATTAGCATATTACGTTTCTATTTTGAAACAAAGAAAAAAAGTATCTTCATCCCCATGTCCGCGAGGAGGGAGGCAGAGGCACAACCAGGGCACCCAGAATTAGCCAAAAATACTAAGTCTCACAACGTGATTGGTGGCAAGCCTATGTCCAACCCGGCACATATCCTATCCCGAGCAACTTTTTTTTAAATTAGAGAATTGGAAAAACCTAATTTTCTTTTTGTTGGCCGACCCGGGATTCGAACTCGGGACCTCATGCAGTCAAGTCCAACAACTGAACCGCTAGACCACAAAGGAAAAGTGTTAAATATATTCAAAAAAAGCTTAAAAACAATCCTTTGAGATCGGAACTGCAAAAACGTGCGAGAACTTGATGTAACTGCATGTGTAATGATGCAATATTGGCAGGTGAAAGATTGAAGCCATTGAGATATATCCTATAAAATAGGCTACTCTACTCTTGTCTAGAGCTTACCTAAATAAGTTCACAAAATGATCGTTAGTTTTACTTTACATGTTACTGATTTAAATTTATCAAGGGCCGTTTGCACATTCAAAATTGAACTCTGACAAAGCTTCTTACTCCAGGTTTAGACTTGATATGTTAATCCTAACTTAATTCCAGGAATGTCCCGTTGGCTCTAATGAGTTAAATTAAATTAAATGAGATAAACTATGAAACTCGTTTTGCACTTGCTAGAGCGTGTATGCGTTTATTATATTAAAAGGACATTTCGTCAATATAAGGATAAAACAGCTACCTAAATAAAAAGTCAGAGCTTTGACAGAATCTTATGAAATAGTAAGAGTGGCAAGGAAACAATATGGCTATAAACTCGGGTGAGCGACAGTTATACCGGTAACCGTTAGCAAGCGTCTAAAATACCTTTGCATACCGACTAGCTAAATCTCGTGCTAATTAGCATATTTTATGAATGGAAAGCTTTTTTGTGACGCTTTACGAAACGTCGGCACATTTTGCAGGCATCAATGTTTGGCCTCAATGACGGAAGGGAGGAACATTCGCATGAGGTGTAATGCTGTTCTAACAATGTAGTTTGTGAGTGAAGCACTCACGTTTCATGTAAATTTTCTCTTACTTTTCAGCACTTTTCTACGAACTAGCATTAAAAAAGAATGGTAATATTAGCTTGTTTTTGCTTGTTTGCACGTAATCCTGAGTATTGAGTTGGAACTACTTGATGAATTTAATTGAACATTTGCCTTTTATGTATGTTCATGCTACAACTTCTAAATCGGTTCATAAAGGCACACATAGACTAATAACAGTCTGGAATTAAAAATAAAGCATCTTCACGGCCATATCCCCGAAGAGGTAGGCAGAGACACAACCAGGACACCCACGACTAGCCGAAGACACAAAGTCCCACAATGCGATAGGTGGCAAGCCTATCGCCAACTGGGCACATATCCAATCCCGAGCAAATTTTTTTAATTAGAAAATTGGAAATCACATTATCTTTTTGTTGCCCGACGCGGAAATCGAACCCAGGACCTCATAAAGTCAAGTCTAACACCCGGACTGCTAGACCACAGGGGAGTCTGGAATTGAGTGTAAGATATAAGTTTATGTGTAAATTTTATAATTTCAAACGAAGTAGGAGAAAGAGGAGAAGGGATGGAAGACGTGAAAGAAGTTTTCACGCTAGTCTTCCACTAGTACAATACCACCGAGGGCTACAGATATATGTCTTAGGTGGATGATTGTCCTGTGGTTGGATGTTAGGTCTAATGTGAAAGACTACCGTCTAATCTACTCTCTAGATCGGAACATGATGGCAGCAGGAATAAATAAGGTAATGGCTTCATACCTGGACAAGTTTGCTAACACCGTTTAGGAGCTGCTAGGCAGAGAGCCAGATAATCTATTCTAAACAGAGAACTCGAACCAGCACGGGGTGGTAGAGTTTTGCCTTTTACCAGTTTCCAGGGTCATAATGTCGGTGCTGGTCGCTGCCATCACAGTCTGGGAGATTGAAAAGATCTAAAGTATAAAGTAGACAAAATTCGCAAGAGTCCTTGACATCAGGCTCAGACTCAGGTTGTGCAATGCTTTAGCTATTTATAGACGACGTGTATTTTTAACAGACTCAACGAAAGAAGGAGGTTCTCGAATTGGCTATGTTTTTTTTTTTAAATATGTTTGTTACACGAATAATCGGCCACTTACAAAATCGATTTCGATTTTTCGTTTTTAAAAAAATAAGTCATGATTCCCAGTTGGTTCCATATTCATTTCACGAGCATGAGCCGTGATCCGCGAGCGGTTTTTGAGTTAGACTTAATGCATATTTTTTGTCTGTGGTGATGATGATACTAGTAGGATGTTGATAAAATTTATGTCTGACCATTTTGCAATAATTTGCTACCTTGCAAAAAAATAATGATGAAATTGTGATGTATTACCTAATGCGATAGTTGGAGTCGGTTTGTGCAGTTTTACTCCCATTTACTTTTAGGGTCCCGTCGTGACTACGGTCTAGCGGTTCAGTTGCTAGACTTGACTGCATAAGGTCCCGGGTTCGAATCCCGGGTCAGGCAAAAAAAAAGAAAATTGGGTTTCTCCAATTTCTAATGAAAAAACATTGCTCGGGATTGGATATGTGCCCGGTTGGCGGTAGGCTTGCCGCCTATCACTTTGTGAGACTTAGTGTCTTCGGCTAGTCGTGGGTGCCCTGGTTGTGCCTCTGCCTACCTCTTCGTGGATATGGGCGTGAATATACTTCTTCTTCTTCTAATATAAAATATTTCGTCAGTATCCCGTATAAATAATTAAAAATTTTAGTTTTAGTCCACTTCATTATCTCTACATAGTATAAAACAAGATCGCTTCCTCTGTCCCTACGTCCCTATGTCTCTATATCCCTTTGTATGCTTAAATCTTAACACACGGATTTTGATTCAGTTTTTTCTAATAGATAAAGTGATTGAAGAGGAAGTATTACATGTATATTTTATACCCATGCGAAGCAGATGCTGGCCGCAAGTTGACCAATAAAACGATATGAAATAAACATGGTATCTTGATATAAATTTTAAAGGAAGAAAAAATTTCGCCCCAGACAGGATTTGAACCTGTAACCTTTCGTCTCAAGCCGACGAATGCTCTAACAATAAAGTAATAAAATAAAAAAATAATAAAAAAAAAATACGATGCAAGAAACGAAAGTTATGGCCATTCTAAAAATGTGAATTTCATCTGTGATGAACTCATTTGGTGGGTACTCAGAATTGTGTATCTATTGGACATAACTACCCGCGTTAAAGGGTTAGAAAGGAATTAAAAATTTCGCCAGTTAGAGCATTCGTCGGCTTGAGACGAAAGGTTACAGGTTCAAATCCTGTCTGGGGCGAAATTTTTTCTTCCTTTAAAATTTATATAAATTTATCCCACGCACAGGGCAAGTGCTAATAAAATAATAAAAAAAAATACGAAACATGGTATCTAATAAAGATATATATTCCTATTTCTATGAATAAAGATAAGCTGAATTTCATAAAAAATAATAGCTATCTGTATTCACAAGAACCAATAGGAGCTTAGTAAACTCGATTCCCTCCAATATTGATTTTGGAAATTAATATTAATGCCACGGAAATTGTATATTCTATTAATATTATAACAATCTATAATGTGTGCTTTGATATTAATCTATTTTGCCTGAGACTGCCTCCTTGATCGGCTTTGTTTTGGGTGTCTAGACAGGAAATTTTGTTAGCAACTACTTTAAAGCTTATCATATAATTATTATGTGCGAGGTAGGTATTTTTTTCACAAGTAGGTGGGCTTTATTTGTTTCAAGTTTTTTGCCTTTAGGTTTTGTTCTTTCTTTAAGTTTTGACGTTCGCGTTAGTATTTTGCCATTAGTCAAGTAGAGCAGTAGCCTTATTACTTAAGCTCATAAAGTGAGAATTTGGCGGCAACGAGAAAAAACATGATACGCTAATTTCTTCATGATTATTTAATTTGTGCACTTTTACTGAACAAAATTGTACAAAAAGCCACCAAAATTGACTAAAAGTAGCAAGTATCTTTACGCCCATATCCCCGAAGAGGTAGGCAGAGGCACAACCAGGGCACCCACGACTAGCCGAAGACACTCAGTGCCAGACGTTCCACAATGTGATGGGTGGCAAGCCTATTGTCAACCGGGCACATATCCAATCCCGAGCAACATTTTTTTTATTAGAAAATTGGAAAAACCAAATTTTCTCTTTTTTGCCCGACCCGGGATTCGAATCCGAGACCTTATGAAGTCAAGTCCAACACCTGAACCGCTTGACCATAGAGGCGACAGACATACCAAAATTGACTAATTTCACTCTATATAAACACGAAATTCAATAATTATTATGAAATAATTTCCACCATCTTTTCTCTCGATGGCGCCGAAACCTGTCCTTGCGTTATAAATTTCTTAAGTTCCAATTCTACCCTGTGTCAATTACGATATACTTTTTAACATTCCTTAAGCTGTCAAGACAGTAACATATTTGTGCCTAGATTAAGTCGGAACTTCAATCGGAAGGCTGGCGGAAGAAAACGACGTCTTGTTAACGTCAGCCTTGCTGCTTCATCATGGCGTGAATGCTAAGTCAAAAGTTGTTTAAGCACGCCATTTATAGGATCGGGTCGCTGCTACAAATACTAATTGGTCTTCCAAGGTTTGGTTATAATTTCACTGAGATGTTCCGTCCTAATCCATCGATCTATATCGATACCATCGAATGTACGTTGAATTTGCCTATCACATGAAAAAAAAGTATCCGTTAATATTGTTCTATCGTTGTTGAGCCACCTTACTTCGATTGCGCCTTATACGAGGGATGTTTTAAGTTTAACGTGTCTGTGTATGTGTGTGTGCCTTTTTGTGTGTTTGTATTTGTACACATAAACGTGTATGAGTGTGCGTGCGTATGTGTATGCATGTTTGACTGCGTGTGTATGTGTTTGTGTATGTACCGATTTCGAAACGGTTTTTTAAAGCTTACGCGTAGTGAGCCTTCTTAGCCACATTAATAGGCTTGCACTTAGGTGTATTTATTAAACTTTTCGATTATATCAAAGATTTATGATTGATTAACAAAAGTGAATAATTTTTATCAGAAAACAACCTTACACAAAAAACGCATGTTTTTGAGTTGCCCGACCCGGGATTGAACCTGAGACCTTTTGTAGTCAACGATAACAGCAGACAACATAGGTAATTAGCCGAAGGTACTAATCTCGTATAGTTACGAGTCGGAGCAGCGATTAACTAATTCGGTGGTAAATTTAATAACTATTTCAGATATTCCTGGCGGCTACTCGCGCACATTCGTTATTTGCCACTCCCGCATGAACTCTTTTACGTATCAGGATAAAAAGTAGCTAAAGTCCCTTTGAAGCCCCTTGAATGTCTTGACACACAAAAAACATACAAAATAAATAAATAAATAAACATTTCTGGACAAAGTTACACAAATTGAATCTATCCGATCGATACTTATAGACAGAAATACCTTAATAGATATCGGAATAAATTTAATAAACACCAAGACCCTGAAATGCAGACATCAAACGTTCATCACACAAATACCTGCCCCCTACGGAAATCGAACACGAGCCTCGTGGTTGGGTGCGTACGCTGTGCACTTGACCAACAAGGCGGCCAAAAATATATACCATTGCGACGGGAAAGATCACCTGTAGCCCTTAAGAGAGTGAGTATATTTTTATGTGAGAGGACAGCGAACAAGCACACAGCTCTCCTTATGGTAAAAGATAACCATGGTCTATAGACACTATAGATGTTACAGGTGCGTTGCGGTCCTATGGCCGGGATGTTAGAACTACTGTGCTAGTCTAATAGCTACCCTACCCGAACCTGAACACAACTGAAACATTATGGCGATAGGAATACATAAAGCGGTGGATCCCTATGTGGCAAAATTGCTGTACAGCACTCTACCACTAGTGATCTTATATTTAACCAGTGTACGCTTCTTATGAACTGTCTGGCAGAGAATCATATAGTCTATTCTACTTAGTGGACCTGCGACAATATGGGGTAACAACAACAGTAGTAAATAGAGCATACTCGTATACCTATGTCCTATGGATACCGTCCTGTTCCGGTAATACAATGCTTTTCACTAGGTTTGGTCTTTTATTCCAGGAGAGCAGTGTTGCAGTAGGTGTGTGAATTTTATCGCCGGAAAAAAACTTTTATTTAAACTAAGTAGGTACTTTTTTAAATTGAAATCACTATCGCAAACCCTATAGAAAAATTAAGTTTCTGAATATTTGTTATCAAAAATAAACTAACGAACCCCGTAAAAGATTTATGATAAATAACTTTTTTGATACTCATCGCTCTTTATCCAGTACAAAAGGGAACTTGAAAGACCCGTGAAATCTGATCCTGAATAGAAAAATAACATAAAGCTACAGAAAAACATCTGAGATAGACTGGTATGGAAAGGAAACCGTAAAAGGAAACTGCGCAAAGTAACTAAATTATAACAAAATTGTGACGTAGATCTTTGTCTATGGGCTGCCGCTGTCAGTTGTCGGCCATTGTGCAATTTTGCCGCCCTAACAGGAAAGGCTTCTGTAGATACTAGATCTATGTGTGGAGTTTTGGCGCAATCGAGAGAAAAGATGGTCGAAGTTTTTTTATAATTATTGAATTTCGTGTTTATATTGAGTACAATTAGTCAATTTTGGTGGCATTTGGTACAATTGTGTTAAGTGAAAGTGCACAAATGAAATAATCATGAAGAAATTAGCGTATCGTGTATTTCGTCGTTGCCGCCAAATTTCAGTATATGAGCTTGAGTAATGAAGCCACCGCTTTACCCAAGACCCTGACATCACTTATTGACGATTTATGAATCTCGATTTTGGTAAATTTGATGCAAATTTCTACTTGACTAATGGCTAACGCGAATGCCAAAACGAAAAGAAAGAAAGAAAAAGATCTACGTATAATAAAAATATATAGTCTGTCTGGAATAGAAAGTTGTTTTATTTATATAATATACTTAGGTAATATATAATGTTTTCTGTCTTGTTTAATTTAATTTTGTATATATGTTTTAGTGGGTTCCTAGATAGGTAATGCTGTTGTCGGTATGTCACCTACCAAATTTAATACAATATACTGGAATATTACAATTTTTGCTTTTGTATGTTAGTCACTTAAAATTGCTTAACTTAATTGTTAGAAAACTTGTTTGTATATTTCAATGAAATTTATAACACTTTTATGTAGTTGTTGGGAAGAGTTTTTAACATATAGTTACCAACCGACCCGGCAAACTTCGTATTGCTTGACATTAACAGGGTAGGCAGATGCACAACCAGGGCACCCACGATTAGGCGAAGATACTAAGTTCCACAATGTGATAGGCAAGCCTATCGTCAACCGGGCGCATGTTAAATCCCGAGCAACATTTTTTTTATTAGTAAATTGGAAATACCACATTTTCTTTTTGTTGTTCGAATCGGGATTCGAACCTGGGACCTCAAAAAGTCAAGTCCAACATTTGAACCGCTAGACCATAGAGGCGAGTACGTACATTTTTTTCCAATTTGACGTATTATAAAATTTGGAATGGACGCTAAAAGAAGAACGTGTCACTTTTTTCGCACTGCATCGATGTGGTTACACACCAACTAAAATTTTCTAAATAATAAGAAAATTGGATAGAAGAAAATTCATATCTTGTGTCATTGAACGATATAATGAGTAGTGGAGGAGTAGGAGTGAGAGTTTGAAAGCCAAAAAAAGAAGCGGTCGCCCCCGCTCTGTTAGGACAGCAGCAGTGGTAAAAGCTGTGAAGGCGCCAATTCAAGAGATCCCATCCGCAAGTAGAAACTGTTAGTTGGAGTTACGTAAAACCACGATGAAAAGGGTGTTGAATGAAGACTTTGGACTACGAGCTAACCGCAGGTAAACAGGACATCATGCACAAGAGATCATGCGTTTTGTTGAAGAAGTATGCAGCAAAAAAAGCACCGTCAAATTCTTTTTTCGGACGAAAAAATGTTTATTGTGGAGGAGATCTACAACAAATATAATAATAAAATAATCTTTTACTTTCCAATCAACCAAATTGTGGAATTCCCTTCCTGTCGTGATTCGTGACAGCCCTTCTTTACCTACTTTTAAAAAAAGATTGAAGAAACATTACTTATCGTTGACACAATAACATACTCATTATTTTATCATACCTACTAACATATTTTAATAATTGTAATTATACCTGTTTTATTTTTTACACTCTTGATTATTATATTTTATGTATTTTTTCTAAGTATAGCTATAGTTAATTGTTTTTTTTGTACACGATGCCTTCCTTTTTTTTTCACAGCATCATTTATTTTCGGGTTGGCTGGAAGAAATTTCTTTAGTTAGAGATAAGCTCGCCTTTTGTGCATTTTTACCTTCTTGTGTATTTTTTTTTCTTGTGTGCAATAAAGTGTTTAATAAAATAAAATTAATAAAAGCCGACGTTGCGCGCGATGCGCCCCATCCCGGTCCGTCCAAATTGGCGCTATCGTTAAAAGTCTAAGCCGGTCCTACAAAGGGTAAATACAGGGTAAGTATTTTTTTTGTTTATGATATTGGAAGGCAAACAAGCTGACGGTTTTCCTGATGGTATGAAATTCACGCCGCCTAGGGACACAAAAGGTGGTAATGGAGCGTTGCCAACCTGAGGCCAGGATGTTAAGGCTCAAGCAAAAATGAGTTTACCGGCTACCTTACCCTCCGGACCAGAACACGTCAACGGCAAGCACTAACGCTATGGCGGCAGGAATAGATAAGGCGGTGGTATCAATCTAGGCGAGTTGCTGCGAAACTCTACCACTTAGTAGGATGTTACGGTGTTAGTGACGGTAAGCCTATGCTCTCCTTTTACGAGCTGCCTGGCAGGAAGGCAGATGGTCTTTTCTACAAAGGAGCCCGGGGCAACACGGGGGAGCCTGGGCCGACACGGGGGCAAGTAATTACGAAATGTGTGTTCCTAGTACGTTCCAATTATTCAAGTATGTATGTATTGCTTTATTGAATATACTATAATTTAAAATCCCTGTTATGGATTACAATTGATATATTTTTAATCACAAAACTTAGAATATAGCCAAATGTTAAGTAATAAAAATAACAAAAGTGAACTTTAGTAGACAAGTAAGATTTTAATGGGAGTTACAGAGCAAGCAGCTGTTGCCGGTAAAGTTTTAGCGGCACAATCGGTGGCGGCCATAATTGTATTATTACGGAAATAAATTGTCTTGTGTAAGAATTTACAGTTGTGTAGTAGTAGTTGTGGTATTTATGAAGGTTTGTTAACACACTTATCGTTGAGAGCTTAATGCTTTTTTTTTATATAAACGCAAATGTATTGTTAGTAAAAGGACATACTCGTATGCATCTTATATCTTAAACACATTATCCATTTTAGGAGTAAGTGCGTTATTAATCTTGAAATCGTTGTATCCGTTGTGTGGTGTGTTTAAATTATTAAAAAGTGTAAAACTCCTAATTCTTCCTAATTCTACTAATATTATAAATGCGAAAGTTTGTGTGTCTGTTTGTTTGTTACTCCTTCATACAAAAACTGCTTTAACGATTTTCATGAAATTTGGCACACACATAGATGGTAATTTGGATAAACATATAGGATAGTTTTTGTCCCGAAAAAAATCCTATGTGACTATTAACCACGTGGGCAACGCTGCGGGCAACAGCTAGTCTTTCATAATATTGTTAAATTGTCTCTTAGCCTTCGCCTTCACGGAACTGTCATTTTGCGTCTAAAAACTTGATGATAAAGTATTTACTTGGCTTAATTTTAACAGCTTCTATTCTTTATAGCAGAGGAAGTAAATGGACTAGCCGTGTGCCTGATAAAATATGATCAACAGCTTAGTACTAGAGACTAGAGCTCTAATAGTTGCGTTGGCATGTTTTTAGAAAAGAGAAAGCTCTTTTCTTGAAGGGGAACTTTGGAACTCATATTGCTTATAAGTACCTACTAAAGTATATACAGTTACATCCGAGAGTGGTGTCAAGAGTCGCTGTAAAGAACAATGAACGTCAAGAAAGATAATAGTATCGATTTTTTTTTCTTTCTTTCTTTAAAATTTATAGAAATTTGTCCCAAGCACAGGGTAAGTGCTAAAAAATACGATGCAAGAAACGAAAGTTATGGCCATTCTAAAATGTGAATTTCATCTGTAATGATGAACTCATTTGATGGGTACTCAGAATTGTGTATCTATAGGACATAACTACCCGCGTTAACGGGTTAGAAAGGAATTAAAAATTTCGCCACGGGACTTGAATCCTCAGTAGCTCAATTGGTTAGAGCATTTGTCGGCTTTAGACGAAAGGTTACAGGTTCAAATCCTGTCTGGGGCGCAATTTTTTCTTTCTTTAAAATTTATAAAAAGATAATAGTAATGATGAGCATGTAAGCAAGTTACAGACAGTATATTGCGAGGACCTAGGAAATAGCGAACATGCAGCCCAATCTCTTGGTAGTAACTAAAAAGCGTAAAATACATTAGAGATTTTTGTCAATTGGCAGTCATTTGCACTTAGTTTTAATGATAAGTCATTGTGCGTTAACAACAAACATGCTATTCCACCTATTCCCAGAAAGCCAGCAGACTCTGCAAGTTATCTGTGGTTACCGCATTGTCTGAAGCTCACCGAGGTGTTGAGCTCGTTGTTTTGCCACTGCTTTGCACTTCAGTGTGGTGTATCAGTTTCTTCTTGCTTCAAGCGTGTTCTGAATAAAGGACTCCAGTCTAGTGAAGATGTCCTTTTCATTGAGCACTGACCTGTTAAAATTTCTAAAATTTTCTAGACGTTATAGGTATGAATTCTTCTGTTGCGTCGCCATACAATGGCCGTTGTTTTTTAACACATACGCTGGTCTACTGTTACCTTAATCTTGAGTACTGACGAATACTGATGCTATGCTAGTAGGAATAAGAAATGCATTGAAACTAATCCGTGCGAGTTTCTGCATACTCACCACCTAATTTTAACTAACTGCACTTTGTGAAAAACCAAGCATCTAAACTACTAAATCATTCTACTAAGAAATTGTTTACCCTCTTTACCCTCCTGTTTGGAGGGTAAGGTAGCTGGTAGACTAGCACAATAGTCCTGACATCTCGGACACAGAACTGTGATGCATGTACAACATATAATATGTTGTCTCTTAACTATATCACCATCAGGAGAGTCGTGTGTTTGTTCACCCACCTTTCACATAAAAAAAGTTTTGAGTGTGGACAAAGTAATAAAGCTGTAAAGTGATATAGGTAACTTTTTGGCCAGATATCTGAATAGGCTCATAAAGGAGAGATAAATAACTGAATAGACAGATAAAGCCGCAGGCAACATCTAGTGTCTTATAAAAACAGATGAAAACTGATAACCTACGTGATTTTAATTAATAAATTTGAAATTATCTTTAAATGTCAGGTAATTTTCACATTAACAAAGATAATGAAATATAATCGCGATCTTAAAAGTTAGGGGAAGGCTTGGTGTGAGGTAATCAGTCAATCTCACGGAGCGTATCTATAGATCAGGCGGGCACTGTTGGTAAACCTTCTTCTTCGAGCGCATTAGATAGCTAACGTCGGAAAGAGAAACAAATGTAATTTCAAAAATAGATAGTTGGCGCACAGCTTCGCAGATGAAGTCAAGTAAAAGTATATCGTTAATAACTTTCTTAGAAATATAAAATTGGTAGGACAGAATATCTAACAAAACTAAGGAATCGTGGATTACATTTTTAAATGGCTTCAACTTAAAAATACATTGATTGCATACTAAACTTAAAATACTAAAAAGAACTGCTTTTATTAACGCATTTTTTTAAGTAAAACATCGATAGCGGCAGGTTAGATCGGCTTTTGGCGTAGCAAGGTATCTCCACGACATGTGTCGCTACTCTACATAATGTATGATTTATTTATGTAACTTATTTTCTTTTTTTATTTATTTTGTTGTTTGCGTAAAATAGTTTTACAGTATTAATAAAAAAACATAGTTAGAACTTATTTCACTTACATTAGCATGCAAGTAAATGTTAGGAACAATAAATAATAGATTTTTTAAAGATAACACCACAGGTATTAAAATTAAAAGAAAATGAACAATAATTATAATTTAAAATCCATAAAAAATAATTAATATCTACAATACCCGTTACTATGCTACTCTAAGTTGTATTTAACGTAGACTACGCTATAAGGAATAAAGTGTAAGTAATAATCTTGCTTTTAATGCATATGTTTAACCTTTGCCAGGTGTATTGTGACGGCTTACTTTTTATTATTAGAAACACTTTATCAACAAAAACATACTATATCAGATTGCAGCCTTTACTAGTAAATTAATTTCGATATTTCACATCCACCATATATGCCGCGACGATTCATAGTTTTTTTCAGTAACTAATACTGATGCTCGATAAGGTAGGTTTGCTGACAGTTCATGCCCGATGGCGAAGTGAATCTGCGAAATGGCGGTCTCCGGGTATAATTAATTACCAGATCCTCAATGGCGACGGAGTACAAAAGACGATTGTTTGCCTTCCACCCTGTTGAATCGATGTTGGCCCTAAAATCCGGATAATCTTGCGCTTTGTGTCTGCGTTATGAGAGAAATAGAGTTTTTATTTCCTTCAGCTCAGTCGCTTTTTGAGACCGTTTCTTTTTTCAGTAGTAATTCAGACATCACCCCAGATTATCTTCAGTTCATTCTGATGTAATTTACGAGTATCCTGAGTTTTCTGGGAAGATGTTTAGGAAGCAATTCGTTCATTGTGCCAAGGATTTTCTGGTTACGTTATTCGTTCATTCAATCATTCGTTCTATCAAAGGTTAGTAAATATCTCCGCACTGCAATATTTTTTTAACAGACTTGGAAAAAAATGTTCGGCTCTTATATTATTTTATTTTTATATTTGTTAGTCGATTTTTCTTTTAATTTTGAACCGATCTTATAAATTATTATTTTTTTGTTTACAAAAAAACGTACATCCGAGGTTGTCCCATCGTAAACCAGTCTGGGTCTGAGGATGGAGGCCCAGTTATTACATAATTTTTGTGTACCCGGACGACTTAAGTACTTATGAAATCGAATTCGGTTTTTTAGTTTTACCTTCAGACCAAAAAAAGTACTTTTTTATTGATCTGAGGTTTCTCTGCGCTCAAATTGCTATCACACCATAGTTTAACAATCTTTCTAAAGAGTATTAGTCCTTGGTTTGACATCAAGTATGTAGATTTACGCGTACCCAACATAGTGGTTTCATATACAATTTATCTTTTTAACCCCCGAAGCAGAACAAAGGTTGTTATAACTAATAAGTTTAACGGGCCTTTGTGTTAGTGTAATACGCGCGTTCGTGTGTGTGTACGTATGTGTACCTACTGTGTATTTATATATGTCTGACTGTGGCATCATAAATTTTGGGAATAGACCGATTTCGATGCGATGGTTTTTTTTGAAAGCTGATGTGATCGAAACGATTCACGGCAGCATAATAGATAGGTTTTGTAGGGGGTTCATCGATAATTTTTAATTATAAGGTTTTTTACTTGTAAATGTTATTGCTGTTTCTTCAAACTAAAAATTAGGTGATCAACAAAGTTCCTTTTTTATTAAAGACAATAAAAATCCGTTCCGTAATGTTTTTTAGCAGGGATCCGAATCTATGTCGACCTTCATCTGTACGCTCATTCGCAAAACCAGGAGTAGGTATCACAATAGCGTAGCCGATCTTTCTACCTGTCTGGAAATACTATTTAGTAATTGGTTCCTTAGAGGTGTTATATGAGGTAAGGCAGGTTTTCGAAACGCAAAAAATAATAAAAAATAACCCATGTACTGTGTTACTTTCCCTTGTTGAGAATTACGTGTTCACACTAATATGAAGTTGTCTGTTGAAGAAGCGATCCTTAAATATACGCGTAATAACGTACGCGTACCCCATTAGGGCGTCTTTTTTTTTGCAGGTAGCCCTGAATTAATGTCTTCACCACAGTACAAGATGAAACTAAAAAGACTAAATCAATATAAAAAGATTGCGTCACGTTGTTTGTAGCATTGTTCTATACTACTTAATATAAAACCTCGCGTTAGCAACAAATTAGCCATTCAAAGATACTAACTACTTAACTGATATTGTTAAAATTTGTGTGCAGCTAGATCCAATTTGAAAGATAGCTTACATTCAAATTTATAGTGACAAACTTAGCCACAGCAACGCGCGGTCGGGTCTTCTAGTATGTATATATAAATTACACATCACATTATTGGTTCGCTATACTCTTTTTCTTTAAATTTAAATTTTAAATTACTTAATCGATTTTAGGTAAATACCAGAGTGCAAATACCGTGTGATGTTTGATCGAACTTGAAGGATCCCAATACACATCGCAGTTCCAAGTTATCGCAGGTGAAGAAGCGGGGAAAAGCTAGTATCACTACATAGTATAAAACAAAGTCGTTTCCCGCTGTCTATTCATATGCTTATATCTTTAAAACTACGAAACGTATATTGATACTATTTTTAAAAGATACTGTGAATCAAAAAAAAGGTTTATACATTTACTAGCTGACCCAGCAAACTTTGTATCGCTTGACATTAATGCTTTGATTGTAGCGCAGTCTTTCGGGTCCAATGTGAAACATTCCAAAATCAACAACTATTTTTTAGAGTTTTTACAGTTTTGGCGCCATCGAGAGAAAAGATGGTCGATTTTTTTTTATAATTATTGAATTTCGTGTTAATATTGAGTGAAATTAGTCAATTTTGGTGGCATTTTGTACAATTTTGTTCAGTGAAAGTGCACAAATGAAATAATCACGAAGAAATTAGCGTATTATGTATTTCCTCGTTGCCGCCAAATCTCATTACATGAGCTTAAGTAATGAAGCCACCGCTTTACCCAAGAGCCTGACATGACTTACTGACGACTTACGACTGATGAATAATTACAATTGATCAAAATTGATATATAATTTGATGCAAATTTCTACTTGACGAATGGCAAAATACTAACGTGAAGCCCAAAACTTAACGAAAAAATTTTGGGCTTCAAAAAAGCAAGCACAATATTATAAAAAAGTATCTTCCCGCCCATATTCCCGAAGCGGTAGGCACAGGCACAACCACGGAACCCACTACTAGCCGAAGACTACTAGTCCCACAATGTGATAGGTGGCAAGCTTATCGCCAGCTCTTGGTAAGAGCCTGACATGACTTGCTGACGATTTATGACTGATGACTAAGTATAATTAATCAAAATTAATATAAAACTTGATGCAAACTTCTACTTAACTAATAGCAAAATACTAACGTGAAGGTTAAAACCTAAAGGAAGAAGAAAGAAAAAAGAACTATTGTTAAAAAAATAATAATTTTAAAAATTCCAGGAGACCAAATTTAATTCCTCCCTAAAAGAGTGTTCCTTGAACATTCACAAAAAAATTCATCAAAATCCGTCCAGTCGCCTAGAAGGAGTTCAGTGACAAACACACGAACACAAGAATTATATGAATAAAGATTAACACAGAAGTTTGTCAACCCAAGCAAAGCTGAGACTCGCTGCTCGTAACATATAAAACAGTTTAATAATTTAAAACTGTTCTTTTATAACACTTTTTGAAGCAGTGTGAATGAAATTAAAAACACAGGAGTGCAGATAACAGAGCACAATAGTCCCCTTCCACAGACCAAATAACTCTCATTGTGTACTTAATTACCTACAGTGGGTGTCTTTGAGATATGGCCAGTACACTTTCTACAAGAATGCCCGTCATATACAAATATCATTTTATCACTACACCAATTCGTCTGTAACCTCTAAGTCCTGTGGTCTAGCGGTCCAGGTGTAGGACTTGACTGCACGAGTTCCCGGGTTCGATTCCCGGGTCGGGTATCAAAAAGAAAATATGGTTTTTCTAATTTTCTAATAAAAAAAATTTGCTCGGGATTGGATATGTGCCCGGTTGGCGATAGACTTGTCACCTATCACATTGTGGGACTTAGTGTCTTCCGCTAGTCGTTGGTGCCCTTGTTGTGCCTCTGCCTACCCCTTCGGGGATATGGGCCTGAAGATACTTACTTACTGACTCAAAAAAGCATTATAGAGGTACCTATCCAGAGGTTTAGTTTAACCCTTAATCAGCTGAAGCTATCATATACCTGGGCGCTATATGATCTTAGAAAATAAAAAAAAAAAACAACCTAAACTCTTAAGAAAGAGTAGTTACCTAAAACACAGAAGTCTTATTTACACTTTTCAAATAACTCTCAATTCAATTAAAAGTGTTTTGAAAATTCGTAAAAAATGTTTTGTTTTTAGATGCATATAAATTATTAAAAACTTTACAAAGCATGAAAAATATAACATAATCTAGGGGAAAATTTAAAAAAAATTACTTTAATTTTACTTATAATTATGTTTTATTTAGAATTCACATCTTTTTGTAACCTACTCAAATCTTTTTGAATTCTACATGTTAAATCCCAGTAGGCTTGTCAATTACAATAATTGTTTGAAACGAGTGAAACCTCAGTTTATCTGAGAGTGAAACAATTATCGTAATTGACAAGCCTATTCAAAGACTAAAGTTAAACGTGTAATTTTGAATAACGTGAGATTTTTCAATGAATCGCCCACAAAACCTGTATGAGATTCAGCTAAGAATTATATCAATCACGCCAGCTTTCAAACAAAGAAAAACGCATTGAAAACGGTACATCTGTTCTAAAGTTATGTGGCGTCATACCTTTTGAACAGATGGACGGACAGACACAGACACACACTCAAACTGATAGGTCAAACCGGCGTTTTCCATCAGGGGTTTAAAGAAACATAAAGGCGGTTCCCATTACTTTATTACCGTCGCGATTTGATCATTCTTTTTTTTTGAAGATAGTTAATCATATATCGCCTCTGTGGTCTAGCGGTCCGGGTGTTGGACTTGACAGCATGAGGTCTCGGGTTCGAATCCCGGGTCGGTCAACAAAAAGAAAATTGGATTTTTCCAATTTTCTAATAAAGAAAAAATGTTGGTCGAGATTGGAAATGTGCTCGGTTGGCGATAGGCTTGCCACCTATCACATTGTGGGACTTAGTGTCTTCGGCTAATCGTGGGTACCCTGGTTGTGCCTCGGCCTACCTCTTCGGGGATATGGGCGTGAAGATACTTTTTTTTCAGTTAATCATTCCGAAATGGTCCCACATAAATTTTATCAACATCCCAATTCACTCTAGTAGTCTTGATTGATAATGATGTCACATTACGATAAAAAAATATACTTTATTAGCTCTGAGTCAATAGCCATAAAATGTGAAATGTTTAATAACCCCCAACAAAACCTATTAAAGAAAAGCTTTTCAGTCAGGACCGCTAGCAATTATGAATCCGCATTTAAATCGGTCCATCCGTAAGTCGTAACACACACGCACACATACACACACTCTCTCTCACACACACACTCTTACACACACACACACACACACACACACGCGCATGAATGCACAAATGCACACACGCACGCATGAACGCTAGCACAATTGCTCGCACGCACACACACTCACACAAAATTAAAAAGAGATTTTCACCAAAACATTTAAAAGGTTTTAATATTTTTTTATTAAACCTGAAAACGTAAGAGTGTAGATAACAGAGCACAATAGACCCCTTCCACAGATCAAATAACTCTCATTGTGTACTTAATTACAGCGGGTGTCTCTGAGATATGGCCAGTACACATTCCGCAACAATACCTGTCACATACAAATAATATTTTATCACCCAAGCAATTCCCGTCTTTAGGGCAATAATTGGTTTGGATAGAATAATATGACGTGAATCAAATTGGGGGTAGAACTCGGGTGTTAGAAAGATGGACGGCTAATATACTAGGATCATTTTTATTCTGACAAATAACAAGCTCTTCTGAAATTATATTTGTTCGTATTCATTACATTGCCTGAATAACATTATTTATTTTGATAGAATAAAGGTGAAGTGGTTTGATATACCCGTATGAATATGATTTGAAATAAAGTACTCGTAGTTTAGAGGATATAATAATATTGTTAAACAATTATAACATTGTAATAATTGTTTAACAATATTATTATATTTACAATGCACTGTAATAAATATAATATAAAAAAATAATTATGAATGTATGTAATATCTAAATGGACACCAAATTGTGGTATAAAATGTTGTGATTATCAGTAACATTATTTATTTGAACAAATTTTATACCAAAAATATTTCATTTTGGCATACAAACTTTTTTGATTATTATTATTCAAAATAAGCACGATTTTTATTATTTTATTTAACAACATTAAAACTAGAAAATTTGTATTTTTAATTTTCTAATAAAGAAAACGTTGCCCGGGATTAGATATGTGCCCGGTTGGCAATAGGCTTGCCACCTATCACATTGTGGGACTTAGTGTCTTCGGCTAGTAGTGGGTTCCGTGGTTGTGCCTGTGCCTACCGCTTCGGGGATATGGGCGTGAAGATACTTTTTTTATTTTATTTGACAATTGTTTTTAAAGTACAATAAACACACAGGAAATGTTGTCATTCCCGGCAGAGACTTATCTAAAGCCGTATATATTTTTTTCTTTTTAACAGGTAATGGACAAGTCTTAGAACTCTTCACTTTAAGACGCAACATTATAAATAACTATATTAAAGTAAAGTATCCAATCCCGACCAACTTTTAATTTTTTTTTAATTAGAATTTTTTTTATTTTTTTTTTAAATTAGAAAACCAACTTTCTTTTTGTTGCCCGATCCGGGAATCGATCCCAGGGCCTCATGCAGTTACCTCCGACAACTGAACCATTAGACTACAGAGGCGACGATAACTATATTAATGTTATATAATTATTTGTAGTCAGAACATAATATTATAAAAAAAAACTAAGCACGGATCAAGGTCAACGTTTTAGGCTTAATCTTGCAAGTCTTAAATCTTGGTCAGGTTAAGAGGGTGGCTAAAGTAATGGCAACATAAATTGCCTCCTTACAAGGTTTATATGTATTCTTGTATATTAAAACCATATATTTTTTACAGGTAGTGAACAAGTTCGGTAACGGTAAGTTTTGGAACAAGTACGGTCGAACAACTTCTTTCGGTGGTAAGATTTTTAATTAGAAGATTTTTGTAGGCAAAGGCTCATAAAAACTAGTGGTCGCCCATTGGTCGAAATTTGACCATAATAAATTTAAATATCTTGTTGATAAGAACGCCACCTTCATTTCTCAAGACCAACTACTTGGTTTCCAAACTGTATAGTGCGCCATCTGTGATCTTTTATCGTTATCATCAATATTTTTGTTAGTGTGTCAAGTGCGTAGTAGTGTAGGTAATGTTTTATTTATTGATTTTATGTACTTTATAAGCATTATTATTGCAAAATATTAGCGTTCTGCACTTTCACACATCTACTGTAATCGTGCCAAATTTCATACTCCTCCGTCAGCGCAATTTTCGTAAAAAGGGGTCCAAAGTTTTTGCTTTACGTATTAATATTGTGATTTGATCACGGTAGTTTTATAATACCTTCTTCATAAGGTGTCGTATAAAAATCCAGACTGTATGTAGATTATAGCTGAAAAGGGCGTTTTGTTAACCTACACTCTTTAAGCCTCTTGAAGCCTCTTTAAATCTTTAGGACAATAAATAGTAGTAGTAGTAGTGTATACGAACTCTGGACAGTCGTAGGAGCACGAAAAGTCAAAGTGGCAAACATTTGCTAACTGGGGCACATATCCAATCTAAGGTCACAAAAGTTGTTACAAAATTAAAAAAGAACATTAAGTTGCCAGTTTCTGGAATTGAATTCAAGACCTCGTGTACACGCCAATTCTAGACCACTAGACCAGTAAGGCGATAATAAAAAATAATATTTAACGAAAATTATATATAGTTGGGGAGTGGGCACAATATGAAATGAAACTTTGTATACTTTTTATCTATGTTAATCGAAATCTCCGTCACTTCTAAACTAATTTAAAAAAAACTTTTTGGATTTTAAAGAGCATACTTACGAGGTAGTCTTATAGGAACCAAGTCTGGATCAGATGATGGGATCTCGACAAAAAATCTCAATGTTTCTGTGTATAGATGACATAATATTGAAATCCGGTGCTTTTCCATCTTCCACCTCTCGAGACCACCTAGGTGAACCGTCGTAAAAATTTTTTTACTACTGTTCACCTGTGTCCACCTAGGTGTACCGTCGGATAATTTTTATTTCCACCGTACAACCTCGTTATAAGAACTTGGTGTTATCAGAGTTCTTCTGGTTTTAGTTTTGTCTATTAATACAATTAGACCTAAAATTATAACATTGTCAATAAACATTTTCATTGCTTGTTATCTTCATTAAGGTGGTTTTTATTTATTGAATTAGGAAATTGAAAGTGAATTAATTTTTATAAAGAGGTAGAGGATACCAGTAGGTACCACAAAGGTAAAGTTTTAAAAAATGGAGGCAATTCATGGAGGTGTGCTTCATATCATAAAAGTAATTGGAAACATTATTAAATATTAAAATACATTTTATTTGGTTATGGTTACATTGAATAAAACCATCTCAAAACAAAAAGTTTCTTGCACACCATCACTATCTCGGAATGTAATGGATATGGAAATGAAAAAATTAAAAGGAACTATAAAAACCAATCATGAACTATACCCAAGTTACCTATACAGAAAAACTTCTGAACACATACAAAATGCAGGTCTAGATTTAATTGCGTCAGTTTCGACACTGAGTAGCATTCAGCACAGTTTATATAAGATCAGAAATAAACATTTGAACGTAAAAAAATTCTGATTATTTGCTAGCAGATTATTACCACGAAGGACATCGAATATTAATATTTTGTTCAAAAGAATCTAGAGAGAATATTGGTAATGTGATTAGTAACTTATTTGAATATTTTGGCGTTTGTCCCAAATCTTGCCAAAATTAAAAGAAAAAAACAAATATACAAATATTTTTAACCAGCCTGTACCAATAATCCGAGGTGGACCGTCGTCAACATTATTTGTGAATGTTCAAAGTTAAATTTGAGAGGTGAACAGTAGTTAAAAAAAATCTTACGACGGTTCACCCTGGTGGTCTCGAGAGGTGGACGGTGGGAAAGCACCGTTGAAATCGAGGTAACAGTTTTGAGTTTGTTTATTTTATGTGATACTAGCGGCCCGCTCTGGCTTCTCACGGTTATGAAATATACATACATATTACATATAAACCTTCCTCTTCAATCATTTTATCTATTAAAATAAAGCGCATCAAAATCCTTTGCGTAGTTTTGAAGATTTAAGCATACAAAAAGTCATAGCGACAGAGGAAGCGACTTTGTTTTATATTATGTAGTGCACATAATATAAGAAGATAAGGGAACGAATACACGGCTCTTCTAATGGTAAGAGATAATCGTGGCGTATGTACACTACAGATGTAGGTGCTTCACTATACTGTGGCCGAGCTGTTAGGCCAACTGTGTGAATCTATAATCTCACGTTCCTTCCAGACTGGAAATTAAGGGTCCATGTATGCTAAAATACGTCAGCAGTATAATGTTTTTGTCTTACAAAGCAATCATGGATCTTGGTGACAAAAATACACAAGATTAACACGAATATGCTTTATAAGACTAGTGTTTTCAAAACACGATCATTATTATTACATTAACATAATGATTCGTTTCACGATTTATTATGTTAATGTTTTTTACTGAAATAAATATATTTTAATTTAATATTTTTTTTAAAATTTTACTTTGCTCAATAGAAAAAAATCAAAAAGTTAACCTTTTTTTGAAAGCAAATCCCAAATATCTACTTCAATTATGAAAATATCGACACGAGAATTAACATAAACACAGAGAAGTACTATACCTACCTAAAAGATAAGTGTTTCAGTTTTTATACTTTTTTTCAAACTACTTTTATAGTGTCATAAATAGTGATTTGTCGCTTAAAACATTTACTTTAGACCGCAATTATTTCATAGTAATCAAGAAAGGGGGGAGTGCAGCAATTGGGTCTTCTGACTGAATAAGTATGGGGCCTTAACACTGTCTTTATGGTGACAGGAACAAGAACGACGGTGGATCAACACCTGGGGGCTGATTATGTAACTCAGTTGCCCACTCAAAATGGAAAAGTGTACATGAAATAGCTGTCATATTTCGTGTTTTATATTTGCTACCTCCAGTGACCAACAGAAATACAACAGAGATAGCAAACACAAATGACGTCATTTGATGTACACTTTTGCAGCTTGAGTTGGCAACTGAGATACATAATCACCCCCTGGACGAGATGGAAAACGGCACTCCCCTACCGGTGGTTTTGAGGTTAAAGACCCGTTTGACCTTTGCTTATCATACGTTTAACCTTATGCCTTTACTTACCGTCTCGTTGGTAGAGTGGCTAGCGTACACGCCTAACTACATTGACCAACCGCGAGGCTCGGGTTCGATTTCCATGGGAGCAGGCGTTTGTGAGATAAATATTTAGATGTCTGCATTTCTGAGTCTTGGTGTTTATTAAATTTATTCTGGTATCTATTTATGTATTTCTATGTATTAGTATCGTTGACTAACACCCATAACACAAGCATATAATTTGCTTACTTTGGGGTTAGTTTCAATTTGTGTGACTTGTGCATGTGTATTTATTTATTTTCAGGCTGCCTAACAGGAATGTCTATTCTACACTGAAAATCCGGACCAACAAGAATGGAAACGGTAATGACGCTGATCTTTCACACTAGTTAGTATATACAGAATTTAACTGTTTTAATAACCGACATACATTATGAGTACCTACCATATAAGCACCATGGAAGTAATAAATCATGCTTTACAGGTGTAAAAAAGTCCCTTAAAGGTTACCGTAATAAAAAGAAAGGGCCAATAATTTTAAATGACTTCAATTTGGAAATATACCGGATTCAGGTATTATTATTATAGCTTCGATAAAGTTCAGTAATGGTTTTCCAAACGTACCGACCGAGCTGGAAGCCTTTTTATTACGATATTTGTCATGATATATTCTTCTAAAGAGTTTAAAGGAACCTCTTACACATATGTTTAAGGTAATCGGGGGTTTTATAAAATTTTATGAGTACCTAAAAGGTTGTAATTCCACTGACAGAGATAAAAAGTCATTTTTTGTCTGTCACAAGAAATGGAAGTAATATTTTAATGAATTTCTGAAAATGTAATGTTACATGTACATTTTTAGTTACTCATTAAAATATTAAAAACTGATAAGTACCATGTAAGGAAGTTTTGGAAAAATGTATGTAATCCAATTATCCAATAAAATCCAATGTTTTTCTTGTCTAAGCATCTTGAGAAACTACTATTCTAATTTTGAATTCATTTCTTTGTTTTAAGCATAAATCTCTGAAGTAATCTCTAAAGCAGTGGTTCCCAAAGTTGTTTGGGCTACGACCCATCTAAAAAAAGTTCACAAACTCGGGACCCACCCCTAGGACATTTAACTGTAAAAAATATGAATAAAGGACTAAGGTTGAATACATTTTTTATAATTTTAATAATGTATTTATTTAATTAAGTCTTACTAACTACATCAAAATTAGAAGTGTGGTGGGTTATTCTTCAGGCAGAGCCCAGTCAATATTCTTTTGAGACCCACCAGTGGGTCGCGACCCGTAGTTTGGAAAACCCTGCTCTAAAGCTTCTTCGTCTTTACGGAAATTACAAAACAGGAAAATCTTTATAAAACCGTATGCATAAATGCGAAGGTTTGCAAGAATGGATGGATGTTTGTTCTTCTTTCAGACAAAAACTGACGATTTAGATGAAACTTTAGAGGGATATAGTTTTTATATCAGAATAACATATAGACTTTTTTTGTGATATTGGAAGCCAAACAAGCAGACGGATTTCCTGATGGTAAGAAATCCACACCGCCTAGGGACACCTAAGGTAGTAATGGCACTTTTCCAACCTAAGGCCGAGATGTTAGGCCTCGAGCAAAAGTAAGTTTACCGGCTACCATACCCTCCGAACCGGAACAAGTCTACGGCAAGCATTGACGCTATGACGGTAAAAATAGGTAAGGCGGTGGTACCGATCCGGGCTAGTCGCTGAGAAACTCTACCACCTAGTAGGATGTCACGGTGTTAGTGACGGTAAGCCTATGCTAGCCTTTTACGAGCTGCCTGGTAGGAAGGCAGATGGTCTATTCTGCAAAGGAGCTCGGACCAAAAGAAAAAGACAGAAAAGACTACAATTTATAAAAAATATAATTTGACACTAGGGCGAAGCCGTTAGTAGACGCTGGTTTAATATAAATAAAATAAGTACATTTGAAATTATGCCGCCATTTTATTTTTTTGCTAGTGCCACTCGCAATGACGTTAAAATATTATACGTGATGCCAAAACTTTAAACCCATTTTTACGAAAATTGCGTGTATGCAGGAGCATAAAATTTAGCACACGTATAGTTTATATGTAGGAGAAGTGCAGAACGCTAATATTTTCCAATAACAATGCTTATAAAGTACATTAAAGCAATAAATAAAACATTACCCACACTACCATGCATTTGACATACACAAAATTTATGTTGATGATGACGATAAAAGATCACAGATGGCGCACTAAAAAGTATGGAAACATAGTAGTTAGTTCTGACATTTCTCAGTTCTTGTCAACAAATTTATTATGGTCGAATTTCGACCAATGACCTGTCAGAAGATGGCGTTCTTATCAACAAATTTATTATGGTCGAATTTCGACCAATGGCCGACCACTAGTTCTATTAAAACTCCGTATACTAAACATGTTTAAATAACTAGAATATCTACAACCACACACATACTTACATGATATTCATATTTACATGAACTTGTAATCGTTAAAGCTCTTTTATAGCTCTTTTTTAACCTCTAATCAAGACGTGTTTGTTCATATAGTTTATAGAATAGAGTAAGGGCTACTTGGACGTTCCTGGGTTAAGTATTTAACACTGAGTTAGTGCCTAGCTAGGGTTAAATCACAATATTATTTGACAGTTTAATATTAAATGTAGCCCGGGAATGTGCAAGTGGGCCTAAGTGGTTACTTTGACATCTTTAGTGCAAGGAAAGACTAGGATTTTTTCAGTTTAATACATAATAATTACATCTATTAGTATCTAATATAAAGTGAAAAGTGTGTTATTATGTTTGGCTATTCCCTATAAAAGCTTTAGAGAAATAATCCAAAATAAAAAAAAGTGACTTCCTACAAAAAATATATATGGTTTTAGTCAGCTTTCAATAATACCTCTTTGAAATCCCTCCACCCGTACGAAATTTTGATACCACAGATAGACAAACACACACTTGTCAAACTTATAACATCCCTCTTTTTCCGTCCGAGATTAACAAAAACTGGAGTAAAATAGGCTACAAAACAAAATTGATATGTGAAATAAAAGCTATGTGAGAAATGTCACCTCATATGAACTATTTTTAACCTATTGAATTTTGTGGGTAGTAAAGTTAATAGAGATTTTAATGTGATAATAAAATGTTATTGTAGCCAGGTTTATAATGTAATACGTTTCATTGTTGTGAAAACACACTTAACATTTTTAGGATTGTGTTTTTGTATAGTTATAACCGATTTTGACAAAAGAAAGAGGTTATGAGGAGGTTATTAGACTTGTATGTTTTTATGAATGTTAATCAACTTTTCAGTTGTTTGTAAAGTAATTTTGAAAATTATTTATTGTCTTAAAAGAACGTTACAATTACAATTACGAATCATACATTTACACCAAGTCCCTTACGGGATAGACAAATAGAAAGAAAGAAAAGAAAAAACATTTAATTACGGAATATGAGTCTCACAAAGATGTTACAAAATGATTTAAGCGTTCCAAAATATTCTACCAATTTGAGGTGTGCAAATATTTTAATAGGTTTTAATCAAATTAGTAACTTTAATTATTTATTTACTATTTACAAACTGTATTTTGAATTGATTACATGATTATTTATTAATACAAACAATTTTTAGAATGTAAATTAATGTATCCCTATCTACCGTCAACTACAGAGAGTATCGAGTGTCCAACCTCACGATCCTGACAAACCTGTCAGCGAATGTTACACCACAGATTTTCCGCAACGCTCTCATTTTATTCATATCATCTTTATCGTTATGTATATAACGTTAACGAACATGATAGAAGAAAATCGTATTAACTTCTTAACGTATCTGTGATACTCCTGGTGTTGCGGATGTTCACGGACCGCGGTGATCACTTTCCATCAGGTGACCCACTTGTAAAAAGCATTATATGTCCTTTTTCTGGTTTTAGGACACCTTCCCATCAATTTACATCCTAATCGGTTCAGCCGTTCTTGAGTTATAAATAGTGTGACTAAAACGATTTTCTTTTATTATAGATATACATTTTTTGTGTAAATCTTGTTGTTATGTCTTTTTTAATTGTATTAACTCAGGGAATGGTGAGTAATATCAATAAAGTGATTTAAAATATTTATTATTTAATAATCATTTTGATCCATGTGGCGTTTCTAACAATGATAAACATTTTTTTTATTTTACTGAATCAGGCGTTACTTAACGGAAATCCATTATAACAGATGTAGAATAAGCCTATATTTTGCTAATTCCGCATAAGCACTAAAATGATACAGATTAAATAAAACAAATGTAGCAAAATACAAAAAAATGAAGACACGGCTAACAACTAAATCAATTAATTTTCATCATGTATTATACTTAAGTTAGTGGATGTTAAATATTAGCATGAGGCAGCATAAAGCATGCGAGGTCGCGGTGATCGGTCACCGGATCAAGTCGGGCTGCCAATTTCCGGCCGCTCCGGTAGGAAGCCACCCTCTGCGATTAGCTGCAGCGATACTCTGCCGGGAAACAGTGTTGCCAACACTTCGTATGGAAATCGCGCTGGTTTGGTAGCAAAAAGCGCTACATTTGCTTTTTATTTTATTATCTGTACTTAGTACTATTTTTTATTTTATAGCCTGTGCCTTCCGAGAAAACAATATGATGTGCTCAATACTAAAGGCCGGTGAAAGTTTTTGGCGCCATCGAGAGAAAAGATGGTCGAAGTTTTTTCATAATTATTGAATTTCGTTTTGATATTGAGTGAAATTAGTCAATTTTGGTGGCATTTTGTACAATTTTGTTCAGTGAAAATGCACAAATGAAATAATCGCGAAGAACCTAGGAAATTCCTATTACGAAATAGGAAATTCCTCTGCTTGTTTGCCTTGCAATATCATAAACAAAAAAAATGTGTTCATGAAGTGAAGTGCAACTTCCTTGTTGCCGCCAAATCTTGCTAGATGAGCTTGAGTATAAAGTGCACAAGTGTAGTATTAACGACAAACTCACTCGATGAGCTCTTGTAATGATTTTATCGCTTTACCTTAGACCCTGTCATGAGAGATTATGAGACCTATGAGTATTTGAATAATTTTAGCCCATTTTTTTAGAACCTAGTATTATCTTTGTGCAAATCGATTTAGTTAACTAATTGTTGATACCACGCCCATGCTAAAAACAAAATGAAGATTAAAAATATAAACATTTGAAAATACTCTACAGGGCACTAATTATATTTTTTTTCTCACATGTATTTTGTAATTTGAATCTATTGCAAATTATTTTTACTTTGTAGTTCAATTTTTATTTGTTATTAAATAAAAAGAATTTTGCAAGGGAACTATGACTTCAAAACGCGGATGTAGCTTTGGGTTTTATCGAATGATAAGGCGGTAAAAAAGCTCCAAAAGCGCTAAGTTCGCTCTATCGAGAAATGTTCCGTGTTTGCGCTGTACTGAGCCGTAGATAAATGTTGTGTACGGAGCATTCGACTTTGCCTAGGTACTAGAATGGTGACGGATTTAGCTTGAATTTTAACCTACTTCAAAAAGAGTAGGAACTTATGTGTTCGACTTCTAAAAGTCTAAGAGTGTTTTCGTGTTGGTCCTATTGCTACAAACCCTTGATTTAATGTTGGAATCCCAGAAAATGCTAGGAGAATATTTATTGTGTACGATGATATATTTGAATTCGAAGTTGGTTTTTGTAGCTTTAATATTTTCAATATTAAATAATCTGATTACAAAAATCGCGTTTATATTAAATAAATCTACTATATTCTAAGTCAGGACTTACTGTCGGTGTTGAGTGCTACGCAGCAAATTCCCCAAAAATAAAAAATAAATTGGGGACCTTACTCCTCCGCCTCTGTGTTTGTTTGCTTACTTTTCCAATAAAAAGAAACAGGCAAAAGACACTTGATCATTATTTGCATTACGTGGTATTTGAGTACATGCAGTACAATATCTCCGTTTAGCTTAGGCTTTGTTGTTATAATTATTGAGGTATTGGATTAATGTGACAAAATAAAGACGCAATGCGCACGAAGACTTTTGAGATTAGAGTCATTATAAAATTAGACCATACATGTTGCTTGCTGCTGTGTTTTAAAAACATGTTTCTTATTGGTATTGTGTACATTACAATCTGTATATCGATGTAATTGAAGGTCCAAACATAAATCGAACAGGTTATATAATGAATTAAATTATTTTATTAAATTTAGTTAGTACCAATATCTGAAAAAACTTTTGTAATTTTAAATGGAGTACCTAATTATATTTATTCGATTAGAGTGGCGTTTTAATAGTTTTGTTCTGTTAAAAGCGTATACGAAAAGTATTTATACCTTAAAATTAAACATTTTCAATGAACCCCCGACAAAACCTATATGTAATGTTGCTAAAAATAACTTTAATCGCGTTAGCTTTCAAACATAAAAAAATCGCTTCGAAATCAGTCTATACGTTCAGACACACACACGCACACACTCATGC
>NJDD01000462.1:0-10430 GCA_002245505.1 Calephelis nemesis
GCCAATTGCTAAAGTACTTACGTAAGTGTTACTAATGAGAAATAATAGCGTTGTAGGTACCTACAGGTGCTTTTAATTACTATTTACTGTACTAACTTACTCGGGTAGAGGCCTAGTACCACATTTCCTTTTTCTGCCGCCTTACTAACTCATTTTCCAGTCCGGATAGCATGGTATCAGTATACTTGAGTAGAAAGTAAACGAAATATCTGACCCCCTTACAATACTTATAAAATACTGGGTCAGATATTTCGTTTGCTTACTGTACAATAGACTAAACGCTCCGGTCACAGGATAGCGATACACCTATAACATCTATAGTTTATATAGGCTACGGTTGTCTTTAACCATTAGAAGAGCTATGTGTTTATTCACCGTCCGTATATAAAATCCAATCTAAAATTATGAGTGCGAAAGTCTCTCTTTCTGTCTGTTGCTCTTTCACTGCTAAACCGCTGAACCGATTTTGATAAAATTTGATACACACGTAGATAAATATCCCATTTCAAACATAAATATTAACACTCAAATTAATAATAGGGGATGAAAGTTTATTTGTAAATCTTAACTATTCTATTCTGTCGACGTCGAAGGCAAACAGCTAGCAATAAATCAAATCGAATTCTAAATCGTTTAATTGTAAGAATTAAGAAACTACCGAATTTACCACTTGGATTATGTAAGTCTAAATTTAAAACCCAGATTAGATTATGAATTAAGAAAAACTCACGATTTAGTTTTAGATATAACGGTCCTGTTACATAGACCGTACACTTGCAACTGGTACCAGCTATAGTTTCACTCCGCATTCAAGTTTTACACCAAAATATTTATGTAAATATTGCAAAAACTTATACGTTTACGTCCAGTCGACATACCACATATTCTGATACTACGATCAGTGACCGGTCATGGTCGTATCATTAATTTGAGAACTGTCAAACTGATGTGCCAATCTGAACAATAAGTCTAAAGCAATAGAGACTGATATGTTACAGCCTAATATTGCACATATCGTCACTGTGATTACAGCAGATAATTTTTTTAATTGTTATCTTTAGTAGTGATTATCACTACGACTATTCAAGTTACGTAGGAGATAATGCGGTGATTTAATAATCTTATTAAAGCTGTGTCTAGGTGGAAGATAGGAAATATTGAAAAACATTTTAACGATTCAGGTTTGAATCAGAAAATGTTCACAGTGTGCTCACAGAGCAAGTAAATAGGTTTACTCTTGAATTTCGATTTCTTGCAAATTGGACTCGGGTATGTCATTTTAAGACAGAAAGAAAGAAAGAAAATACTATATTTACGAGTATTTGCGGAATATGCGTGCTGAAGTTGGTTAAGGTACTCATGAACACAGTTTCACCGCATTTAGTTTAAAAAAAAAAACAAAGAATTCGACAAAATAATTTAATATTTTATTAGTAATTAGATGCCAATTAAGGGCTAGTAGTTCTGTTCAAAAGTATCTAAAATGTCAATCGAATTCCAATTTCCAATATTGCATGAATCGAGTTTCAAGAGTAACCCTACTTACTATAGGGTTAGGTACGAGCTTACTTAATCTCGATTAATTCAAAATTGGAAATTGGAATCGAGTATGCCATTTTAGTTAGGTACTCTTGAGTTACTAACATTTAGTTAATAGAAAACAATAAATTATTTTATCGGATTCGTTGAATTTATTTGTAACTAAATTTTAATAATCCGCTAGAACTGTGTCAAGAGCACCTAAAATGACATGTACGATTCCAATTTCCAATTCGCATGATATCGAGATTCAAGAGTAACAGTTTCGCAACACAGAAATTGATGCGATTTCGTGCAGCAAAGGGCTCCAACGGTGACCATTCCTTTGACGACCGCCAACTGTACTGTGCCTTTACCATGAGTTGCTATACCTAGATTACGTTCGGTAAGTTATGTGTCGAAATCTATGTCTACCTTGAGTATGTCTAAACTTTTGTTCTAAAAATGTGTTTCACTTAGTTACCAATAGAGGCGCTGTTCGAAATTTTCATAAAAACAGAGACGGTAGCAAGTATAGTAAACTTGACAAGGGCAAGGACTCTGACGTATTTTGAGAAATAGGTCGTGGTAAGGCGGCGGATTCTGCACAGCACTCTCCCATCAGTGGTTTTAAAATATTTTTGGACATTTTATTGTAATCGTGTTGCTATGATGTTGTGAGTTGCTACGATTGCGTATTAAAAATGACATAATGATTAGATTATTGAAGTTATACTTCTTTTGGCGCGATAGGAAAAAATGATGAGGGTAAATTTTTACGATGCGCGCGCACACCGTCACGAAAAACCGACATAATGAAGTTAGCTGTAGATAACATTTTAGTTTTTATTAAATATTGAATAAACTTTATTTAACTAAATAATGCATTATAATAAAACTTTTAATGTATTAAATACCCTTTTTCTATGGTTAGTGTCATTTTGTCTACAAATGTAAAATAAGGCAAAAGATAAATTTTTTATAAAGATTTTTATCTTATTACGCCAAAGAAGTATAACTTCTTACGCGTGTCCATAAGTACACACACATTTTTTTTTATTCCTCATAATTATTGTCAAGTAGGTGGCCTAGTGGCAGATCGCGTGGTCATCTCACCACGCTTGAATGGATGGACCCAGGACCAATTTTGTTAATTACTTTTTGGTATATTGGTTATTGTCAGGAGAAGTATCATAGAGAGCGAAAACCGGGAAAATTGCAAGGAAAGTGGGGAAACCCACACTTAAATTTTTTTATACAAATTGTTAGTAGCTGTGAATGTCAAGCGTTACCAAGTTTGCTAGGTCAACTGGTATTAAAATAAAAATCATAATGTACCTAATCAACAAAATTTAAAATACAGCGTAGTCACATCTTTATGTAGGTATCTGTATGACAAGTTTTTATAAGATAAAAATTAATATAATTAAAATTTAATCTTAGCGATTAGACGTTTCCATTGGAAAACTGTTGAAAGAGGAAAAAATCAATAACTATAACACAACATTTTCTTAAATTTGTTTATACAAGCTTTATAAGCGTAAAGAACAAAAACTAAACAATTAAGATAGGATCCCTTACACCTACCTTGATTTGGTTTTTGATAAAGTAAAAACACTATCATAGTCTGGAAAAACTAAATTGTCAGTATTAGATGGCAAAAATACCTTTATCCACCCAGGTGCGAGTGTTTACTTCGCGTATAGTAAAGTTTAAGTTTTTTATGAAATTACATTGGAAGATGAAGATGTTAATAACACATTTTTGTGATAGTATCTCCTAATACTACGCGTGCCAGATAAGAATAGGACTGTCGAGACGCCATTTTGTTCAGCAACACACGCAAATTTAATAACCAAGGTGTATGGTGTGCAAAAAAATCATACCAACATAAATTATATTCCGTTTGAATGTTTAATGTACGCTTTTTTGGTAAATCTAATCCATTTTACGCCAAATACACATTTACACTAATATTATAATAAGGAATGATTTGACTTCTTCTTTGTTTGTTTGAATTGTATAGGCTCCGAAACTACTGGGCTAATTTGAAAAATTCTTTCACTATTGGAATCCTACATTCACCCTGATGAACACGGGGTACCTACTTTTATCTCGGATTAAACTTTTAGTCCTGGATTAACGCTGGTGAATCCTAGGAGCGCTACTAGTTAATTATAAATGAGTAGGATTTGAAAGAATACATGTAGTACACATGTTAGCTGATCTATAAACTAAACACTATGCTATGCATCTGTGTGTCACTGCCAAATAAGTATTGACGTCTGAATCCCTATTAATAAGGCACATTTTCTGTTGCTGATTTACAAAAAATATTGTTCGTCTAAAATTTCGACAGCAAAATAGTTTGCCAAAGCGTCGATCTTAATTTCAAGCCAGGAGGGTTACTCTTGAATCTCGATTTCATACATACTGGAAATTAGACTCGGATACACACTACCTATTACTTTTGAACACAGTGTTAGCGGATTATTAACATTCAGTTACAAATAAATTTAAAGAATCCGACAAAATAATTTATTATTTACTATTAACTAAATTATTAATATATAATTAACTAAACGATAAATGGTAATGAATCGCCAGTATTGTATTCGAGAGGACCTAAAACAACATACTCGATTCCAATTTCCAATATTGCGTGAATGGAGAGTCAAGAGTAACCCTACAGAATAAAGCATCTGCCTTTCTGCCAGGCAGCTCGTAAGCACTGGTTGCATAGATCATTCCCAGCCAGACCACTGATGGTGTGCAACAACTTGCCTGGGTAGGGCAATCCGCCTTGCCCATTCCTGCCACCATAATGACTTTGTCACGTTCTGGAGGCTGATTATGTATCTCAGTGGCCAACTGAAAATGAAAAAGTGTACATCAAATAGCTGTCAAATGACGTGTTTTATATTTGCTATCTCCAGTGACCTACAGAAATACAAGAGTTGGCCACTGAGATACATAATCAGTCCCCTGGCCGCCGCGGCCGGCTATTTTTCAGTTTTCTAAACTCCTCCGACACAACTAAGTAAAACAACTGTTGTGACTAATTGCATTATTATTTTTGTATATATATACATATATATAACTTATATTTTGTACGTAAATATTATTTAGGTTTAGGTATTAGGTATTATCAGATACAGAAGCCATTGTAAAATTTTCCAAATAAACTAAGTATATTTCATAACTAACGTTTGAATCTGATTGTACCTGTACACATTTATTTTCTACATTTCTGTTGATTCAGTTCCGTTCATCTTTGCTATATTTCATACAATTTAAATTCGTACACTTTTGTTAACTTTCCCGTAAATCTCTGGGAAGGCATCCTTGCAATATGGAAGGGTGTCCCGTAATTTATCGTATAACGTGTGGTCAAACATTTGCCGGAACTCCTCCCGCGTCGTGAAGGTATCCCCAGTCAGCATCTGGAATCCGCCGTGTTTGGTGACGAATTTTTCTGCACTCCTCGTAGTTGAAACCTGAAAGAAAAACCATTCGTTTAATTCCTTTTCTTTCATAAAATTGTTGCTTGTATTTTCAGTCAAATTTTTGTCACATGAAAGCCAATTCTATTTTTTTTAAAACCGGTACCCACTCAAAGTTATTTCAACAATGTCCCAAACATTTTTTGAACCAAGTATTTTTTATAGCTTGTCTTTGTATTTTATATAAATCGTCTCCCTCAGCCAATTTTATGCATCGTCTGTTGTACATCTAGGTTGCTCTTATCATAATCATATTTTTTTAGAAAAAATTGTATTTAATATCCTACACCAAACGTTTAAATATTCAGTCTCTAGTTTTGTCTTGCACTATTTTAGTTTCATAGTTTATTGTGGTTATAATTATATATAACGAACTTGCCACGAAACCAATTTTGTTGTTTTTTTTACTGTTTTTACGTCTTTTATCAGTAAGATTGAAGGGAATCTTAAAAAACTGCGTCGCCGCCGCCTTTTCGTTCCCGCTGAATAGGTCGAAAGTAGATACGTATAACGTATTGTACTTACTGCCATAACATACGCGTCAATCTCACAGAAAGAAGGTTATGTTATTTTATAGTTACATCACGTTTATTAATGACGTTTTCAATACGAAGATAATACTCGGTTACTCAGGGAGTAAGAAGTATAATATACGATTATATCTATTAATAAGACGGCAAGTGGCCTTTAACAGAAAAAGTGAATGATTGTAAAGATGCTTAGATATTTGAATGTATCTTGGTTGTTTATGGCCTAAAAAGGATTTAAAAGGAATAGAATTACTTTGTACTTATTCAAGAAGTACTCGTGAAAGCTAAATAATTTGAAACTTTGACAAAAACGCTGGCAACACCTGACATTAACCACCAACTTTGTATTCCATAATTCAGGGACTTCTCGCGAAAGCTTTACAGCTTGAAACAAGGGCAAAACGCTGGCAACACCTGATACTAACCAATAACTCTGCTGAATACGTTTTGGTAATCAAAACTTTCTGCTTACCGTTTCGAAGCTCTTGGATTTAGGTATTCCGTACAATCCAACGTCAACGAACATCTTCCAATCGCCAGAACCTATATTCAGCTGCCCAGGATTGTTGAAGACTTTAAACGGACACAGCCAGACTGGATAAACCTAAAATAATCACATTATTAATATGAAGTTGGCGCTTGCTTTTAAAACCACCTAAGATGTATGATATGGATAGATATTTAGGTTATGTGACGCACTCTTATAACTGGATGTTTATCAAATTTAATTCGATATGCATATATGTTTCTTCTTTTCCTATAGCTATCAAAAGCATGGTCAGGTTTTTAAATTAAAGTCTAACCTATTAAACTACTTGTTCGAAATATTGGTTATTTAAAATAGATTTTTTTAAATACCGCCAAGATGAAAGGCCTTAAAGCTTAAAGGTCGGCAACGCATCTGTGATACTCCTGGTGTTGCGGATGCTCGAGGGCGGCGGTGATCACTTCAGGTGACCCCCTTGCTCGTTTTCCTCCTCTTGTGTAAAAAAAACGCACCGTTAAAAAGTTTTAACTTGAGTTGCCAAAGATTACGTTCGGTCATTTGTGTATCGAAATCTATACCTAGCGTTTTTGGTCTAAAATGTATTTTCTCTAATAAATTTTTGACAGATTATTGAAATTGGCCAACTAACGTTAGTAAATACTAGAGACGCTTTTTTTCATACAATCAATTTAAGTTTTCATACATATAATTTACGGAGACGCAACTGAATTTTCTATTCATGGCAATGGCTCAGATGTCATGTTGCGTCAAACTACTAACTCTATACGCTCTAAATCTACAAGCCATATCTTGAAACCTTCAAAATATATGGCTTCATTTCTATAAATTTGGTTTTTCCAATTTTCTAATAAAAAAAACTTTGCCCGGAATTGGATATGTGCTACCTATCACATTTTGCCCAGGTTTATACCTCTGCCTACCTATTCAGGGATATGGGCGTGAAGATACTTTCTTCGTTTCTTTACTTATTTTTACCTAACGCCTATCTGACGATAACGAAAAGGCTTTGATTTCCACTAATTGATGGCTAATAGTCCAATTTAAAAATTGAAAAAAAATGAGGTTATATGTTCGACTTCTGTATATTTTTATACGTATGTTCATCGATTTCTCTGTCATTTCTGACCCGATTTTTAAAAATACTTTTTTATTTGCAGGAGTATACTTCCGAGGTGGTCTCATTGTTATCCAAATCTGTAAGTACTTGTTTTTTTATGTAACTATAAACTGATGATGTTGATTATACTTAATTGTATTTACTTTGTTGTATGATTGTGCACAATAAAGAGTTAAAACATTGATACATTCGTTTAACTGGATGACTTATTAAAATCGAAGTCGGTTTTTTGAAATTTTACTGCATTTAAATTATTATTAAAAAAGGGCCAAACAATTATAAGACTAGGATATATTTAGATATTTTGTTGACTGCTGTGGATTGAAGTTCCCTTCCTAAAGTGTTGTTTTTGAAAAGTAGGTACTCAAGAAGTCTGCTTCTGGTTTTGTATATCCTTCGCAGACATCGCTTCAAGTAATTGCATAATTATGTTAATCTATTAAAAATAAAAAATCATGTTTACCTCAAAATCTTTATCAAATTTGATCAAAGATTCTTCCAATATATCCACAGGCACTAGCATGTCTTGGATAACATGGCCCTTGTTGTATAACTTGGTTGCAGCTTCTGGTTGTGTCAGCTTAAGCAGAGATACCTCTGGCGGCATCAACCAGCCGAAAAGATAGCGAAAGATTATGTTATTGCCAAATGGTATGATGCTCTGAAATTTAAGGAAATATGTTACCGACACGTGTTTCTTTAAAGATTAAATCCTTAAATACCATTCACTATGATCAGTATTCTTTAAGCGTATTCGAATAATATTAAACAATAGTAGACCCCTATTATTTGAAAAAAGTGAAAATGCGGTTGCAACGAAATTTTAAACGCGGGTAAGTATACGCAAAGACGGAAATGGGCTATTTTGTTTCCCAATAGATAATAATTCATACGGAAAAATGTAAAAAAAACACGCCTAAATACACTGGTAGACCGCGAGACTCGGGTTCAATTCCCAACGGGGGCAGGCATTTGTGTGATGAACATTTAGATGCCTGCATTTCCGGGTCTGGGGTTTATTCAATTTATTCTGGTATCTATTTAAGTATTTCTAAGTATTAGTATCGTTGACTAACACCCACAACACAAGCACATAATTGGTTCACTTTGGGGTTCGATTTAATTTGTGTAACTTGTCCAGGGATATTTAATTATATATCTAAGAGGATCTTAAAGTTAGACAATAAACTATTATAAGAAAAAAAAGAGTGTGTGGACTCCTGTACGCACGTAAGAAGTTATACTTCTTTGGCGTAACAATCCAAAAATACCAAATAATAACACAACGAATACATACATAAATAGCATGCAACAATAATTAAAAATCATAAAATATAATTAAAAATAAAACTAACTTCAGGCTTTGGACCGTCACATTTATCAGTCAGTGAGCACACGCACAAAATTCACTCTCATAATTTTTCCCTATCGCGCCAAAAGAAGTATAACTTCAAAAATGCTATTGAAAAAATGAATCTTCATATTGAAGAAACATCTTCTCAACACATGCCTAACCCAACCCGCCTAATATATTTTTAGATACAAGAAATATATGAGGAATGTCTTTATATCTATGTGCCAGTTCTGTCTGTCTACATATGTGCCAGGAGTGATCCATACTAAATGTGAAAGTCTGTCAGTTACGTTTTAAGTGCTAAGCTGCTGGGCCGTTTTAATGAACTTTGATAAGCATATACTTAGTTAAATACTTAAGTTCAAATATAGGCAACTTTTTTTAAATATCAACCTCCATATGAAAATAATGAGGGATGACATCTTGCATGATCTAATGGAAAAACCCAAAAAGATGTCCTTTTTTTATGATATTGGAAGGCAAACAAGCAGACGGATTTCCTGATGGTAAGAAATTGCCGCCGCCTAGAGACACCAAAGGTGGTAATGGTGCTTTGCCAACCTGAGGCCGGGATGTTAGGCCTCGAGCAAACGTAAGTTTACCGGGTACCTTAACCTCCAAACCGGAACACGTGATGACGTTATGGCGGCAGGAATAGGTAAGGCAGTGGTATCACTTCGGATGAGTCGTTGCGAAACTCTACCACCTAGTCAGATATCACGGTGTTAGTGACGGTAAGCCTATGCTCGCCTTTTACGAGCTGCCTGACAGGAAGGCGATGGGCTATTCTGCAAAGGAGCCCGGACCAACATGCGACAAAACCGACAAAACAAAACAAAAACACTTGAACGATATCTAAGAGGGTATGGTAACCATTATGGTAGTTGGAATAACGTTATAACCCTAAGTACTTAATTTGGTCTAACCCTTTCGGTACCTGTAGTTCCCAAAAGAAACTGCGAGTGTGTCTGTGGTAGTAATCCCTTAATGGTATGTAGTCCACGTGGGATCTGCGGTTTGTCAAATGCTTTTCCACTTGCTTGAAAAACCACTCCGAATACCATTCACCAATTGGATTGTACTAGAAAATGAAATAGAAAAACTATAACAAACGGTCATACACAAATAAACACAATTGCAAGCACGCACACATGTAAGCATGAGATACATTTTTTTTTTCATTAAACAAGCAAACAAATCAGCATCCTGTAAAGTTTGGTTTTGGAATTCCAACATTTTTTTGACGACGATTAGCTGTAGTTAATACATAAACATAACAACGTAAATAATGGGGATATTTTATTGAGTTCTCTTTTTCTACAATGTTTAATAAACTACTACAATTAACCATTGTATTCTAGACTATTTTGTTAAATTATACTATAAATTGTGTAATTGTCATGATGGTGATTATTATTATTATTATTATACTACAAATTGTGTAAATAAACTACATTAAAACATTCTAAGGCTGCATGTTTTATGTGTTATTTTGAAATAAAACTATGATGTGACAACCCTACTGAAACCTGATATATGTTGGAGTTCCATTTTGCGAATATGTCTTAAGGGCGATACCATTAAAATACTTACCGTCCCGTCAGACCCAATTTCGTCTACCATGTCTCCTACCATCACTACACCTTCAGTCTTCGTATAAAGCAGTCCTTCCACAAACTGATGTGGATTTTCCTTCAATGATTCCACTTGAAACCGTTTTGTGAAATCCGATAGATTCGTGTATGGGTGATACTCTAGACGCACGTATCTAGAAATTATTAGAGAAGAGTTTAAAAACTCGGCGAAAGAAACTTACATTTGTGACTTGTTTGCTATAAATAAACAAAAAAAGTTGTTTATTATAAATAAAAACCGGCCAAGTGCGAGTCGGATTCGCGTA
>NJDD01000462.1:27714-66308 GCA_002245505.1 Calephelis nemesis
TTACGTTGTCCGATATCGGACTCCTTCGCAGAATAGGCCGTCTGCCTTCCTTGCCAGGCAGCTCGTAAAAGGCGAGCATAGGCTTACTGTCACTAACACCGTGACATCTGACTAGGTGGTAGAGTTTCGCAGCGATTCGCCCAGATAGGTACCACAGCCTTACCTATTCCTGCCCCCAAAACGTCATGACGTGTTCCGGTTCGGAGGGTAAGGTAGCCGGTAAACTTACTTTTGCTCGAGGCCTAATATCCCGACCTCAGGTTGGCAACACACCATTACCACCTTTGGTGTCTCTAGGTAGCGTGAATTTCTTATCATCAGGAAATCCGTCCGCTTGTTTGCCTTCCTGTATCATTAAAAAAAAAGTTCAAAGTACCTACCTAAAATGTCATATACAATTCCTATCTCTGATTCGCATGATATCGAGATTCAAGAATACTGTCTCTATAAATCTGCAGGTACATATAGTACTACCATTTAAATTATGCGCTTCGGCTTTACTCTTTTTTTTATTATTATAAACTCCCTTTTATTAGCTCGGGCTGTATGTATGTAACGAAATGTTTGAGCTAAATTTTTACCAGTTTTGAGAAGCCTGACAAATTTGGAACTTTGCACACGTATCAAGGGTCGATGACAATACAATAAAATGGTACTGTCGAGCTGATCTGATGATGGAGAACTTTATGACAGATGATCATATCATAGCCGTGTTTGAACTTGTTAGAAAGGTCTTGTAATGAACATGGACCATGATTAGGTTTCAAGGTCTGACGATGAAGCTGGAAGATAGGCACTAGCATTCCATGATAGAATATAGTATTATAGCCGTGTTTGAAATTATCAGAAAGGTCTTGTAATGAACTTTGACCACGATTAGGTTTCAAGGTCTGATGATGAAGCCGGAAGATAGACACTAGCATTCCATGATGGAATATCATATCATAGCCGTGTTTGGACTTGTTAGAAAGGACTTGTAATGAACTTTGAGCACAATTAGGTTTCAAGATCTGAATGTAATAATATGGTACTATCGAGCTAATTTGATGATGGAGCCGAAAGATTTGAACTGGAACTTCATGTTGGATAATCGTATCATAGTATTTATTAATTACCGATGGTCTTCCGAGGGTACTTAAAATATTCGTAGGAGCTAAAGTGATGTTAATGTGGAACATTGACGTGACAAAAGGCTTAGTGAATGGCAAAATAGCTTTCATCACAGAGGAAGACCAAGTAGAGAGGCAGAGGCCAAGTATACGCTGACGACATTCCGTCAGTCCATATCAGTTTTGGTTCAGATGGGGTGCACATGATTAAACCGATATTGAAACAGTTTCCAGGGAAACACAGCCATAAAACTGCTGAGAGACGAATGTTGCCAATAATCCTGAGTTGTGCTTTGAGTGTCCACAATATGCAAGGTTGTACAGTGGATCATGCAGTCATTTGTCTGGGCTCGCAACTGTTTGCTGCTGGACAAGCTTATGTAGGACTTAGTTGTGTATGATCTTTGGACGGTATTCGGATTGAAGAACTTAATTGCTCTAAGTTAACAGGAAACACTCCATGCAACAGAGAAGTTTAAATGAAATGATTAGAATATGAAATTATTACTTTTTAAAACATTTTAATATTCTATATCCTCAAAAAACTAATTGATAAATTATATGAGGTCCTAGCAGAGTTAAACAGTAGACTCAATTGATACCTTAGCGACGGCAACCTAGGATTTCCCATAAAGCATTGAAACATATTTTTAAACTATTTGACAAAAACTCTAAGAAATAAAGTTATAAAAATATTTTACCTGGATGTCAGCATCTTATAATAGAAGATTCAAACGTCACCCTACACTGAGCTAATAGAATGAAAAAATTGTATGTAAGAAATCATATTAATAATGGGTTACACTAAATCTATATAGGTATATAAAAGAAAGTGGTGTTAGTTACACTATTTATAACTCAAGAATGGCTGAACCGATTAGGCTGCAAATTGGTGGGGAGGTAGCTTAGAACTGGGAGAAGGACATAGGATACTTTTTATTCTGTGCAATTGTGAGGAAACTGGGAAAAACAACATTTTAATTTTCCCCATACAAACTGAATGGGCGGAACGAAGTTCGCGGGAACCGCTAGTTTATTATAAAATATGGTTTAGCTTATTCTTAGCTTGGTGCAGGTTGACTTAAGTACGGGTCTTATACCATCACAATCATTATCACATATATTTTTATATTTACTTACCCATAAATGAATATAAAAAAATATTACAAATTTTACAATAAATTAAAAAAAACAACACTAACAATATGAATTTATTCTTTCTGAAATATATAACCAACACTTAAAAAATATTACCATATTACCACTTTTATAACATTAATATTAGGGTATTCATATTTTTCGTTATAATTTAGATTTCGCTTTTGAACTATCATATGAAACAGGGATGATAGTGTCGCGTTTATGGGCAAACTTCCGAGGTACGGTTATTGTAAGGACACCTTCTACAGATAACTTAGATTCTATTCCTTCAGGACTACAGCCTTCAGTCAAAGGATATCTCCTGATAAAACTTCTAGAGACGTATCCGTATTCGTCTTTTATTTCTTCATGTTTTCCTTCTACAACAATGAAGCCATCGGTTACTTTGACTTTTATGTGGTCAGGAGCAAAGTCCTTTAGATGTAAACGTATTTCGTATTTATCCTTTTCTGTCTTCACTGCTGTTTCGTTTCTCCAAGGAAAATTCTCTAACCAGTCAATCGAACGCAAAACGACTTCATCACCAAAAGGTTTTGGCCAAAGAGACATTTTTTAATAACTTTTTATATTAAAGGGTTAGAATTGTAAACTAAGTTCCCCAGTTTATTCTGGAATGTTCATTTTATCAACTAATTACCCAACACATAAACAATTCATATTGAGACAAATACCACTGCAAAACAAAACAATTCTTGAATCTTGACGTTGACACTTGACACTTGGTTGACACGTGATAGTTGTCATCTGTACTTGTAAACTTGATAATTTCATTGCTGTTTACACTTCACTGTCCATTATTTCAAAGGTTCAATTCATAGAGTAGGTACTCGTTCAATTCATAAAAGTAAGTATGTTTTAGTTAATTGTCATACCTATCGTAATTGTAAGTAGGTAGTGCAATGATCTATTTTGAAAAATTGAGATTATTGGATTAAGTAAAGTCTGTCGAAAGCCGAAAAAAGGATAAAAACCTTGTGTTTTACTTTTTTTATAGGTCTGAGTCGTTTTTTATTTACTTACATAAATGTTATCAGACGATCAATCTGGTCAAAAGCACTAGTAGGTAGGTAAGTAGTCCCCTAATTTGGCACAAACTTGTATTTATGCTCGGGATACGACCCCAAAATCGAGTTAATATAAGAATTTATTTATCGTTAAAATCTGTTTAAATTGTTACGGTATCTATTGAATTAACCGAATGCTACTTCCTTCTACATGAATTTAATTCATACTTTGTCCAATAACCCATTTATTTTATAGAATATATAATACATATTGCGTGCACATCCTTATCCTCTGAGTTTAAAATTTTAAATATTAAAGTTTTTCAAGATTAAAAAACCTGATTGTATAAAAAATTATTAAATCCTTCTTCGTAGAATTCAGGTTAAAAGTTCAAAATCTTATCTATGTGTACTTACTGAGTTATCATTATCTTGGTAGATACATTACTACATTAAAGTTATAAAATTATGAGAGATAAGTAGGTTGATTATTTCAGAGTTTCTTAAATATGTACAAAACTTATGCGATTGCGGTTCTGAGTCATTTCCTTATTACAAAAATTAGGCACGACCTACTTCGGTTCAATTTTCTATTGAAAATTTGGTGTTGAATCCATTGATATATTAAAAAGAGACTCTTTTTAATATATCTATCTTTAAAATGAATCTATCTTTAAAATGAAGCAATAAAAATAAAATCTCTGTACCTAGTTAGCAAAATTATTTTATTTTTAATATTCTAGTCAGGTCTATTTGGGTTGATATCTCGAACATTTAACAAGTGCCTGCGACAAAAGTAAGTAGATAGGTACCTGTTTAAAATAACGAAAACTGGATTTATTCAAATAAGGGTCGGTTCATACAAAGCGAAAAAAATAATGACATTTTAAAAGGTAATTCAAAAAATGTTATCACTATCATTTATATCCACTAACCTTTCGAGCACATCTTATCGATCTAAGCATAAGCCTTAAAAATAGTACGCGAATGATTAACCCCGATAGAAAAAAAGGAGGTTTTAAGTTTGACGTGTCTATGTACGTGTGCCTGCTGTGGTGTAACTTTTGAACAGAAGTACCGGGTTCCGGATTTTTTGTTTTAAGGCTGTTTTTAAGAGAAGGTTCATAACTACATTACCTAATTGTTGGTTATATACCTACCCGAAAAATATTAAAAACTTTTAATTTTATTGTTATTTTCAATACTTACGTAAAATTATTTATTGTTTTAGTTAGAGTACCTATGGATAAGGTAGCTGTAGTTACGGGTGCAAACAAGGGGCTGGGATTTTATTTGGTCAAAACGTTGTGCCAGGAATTTAAAACCGTTTACTTGACATCAAGAGACAAAGAAAGAGGCTATGAAGCTTACGAAAATTTAAGAAAGATAGGATGTGACATAAAGTATCACCAGCTAGATGTTAGTGATGGCAAAAGTATAGAAGAGTTTTGTTCATTCCTTTGCTCAGAAAATATTAAAATCGATGTATTAATTAACAACGCCGGGATTCTATTTCTCAAAGATGCGAAAGAATCAAATGAATACCAAGTAGAACAAACTATAAACGTCAATTTCCATTCTTTAGTGAATTTCACTGAAGCTGTTTTACCGTTTATAAAAAATGGAGGTTCTATTCTCAATATATCCAGTTCTTCAGGTCACTTATCACGAATACCTTCTGCTGAATTGCGAAATAAAATAAGTGACCAAAATTTAATATTAGAAGATTTAGTTAAAATAATGGAAGATTATTTTAACGATGTGAAACTAAATAAGGAAAAAGAAAGATGGGGTGATTCTCCGTATGTTGTATCCAAGGTTGGAGTAAATGCCTACACCTTTATGTTAAACCGAAGACTTTCAAAAGGTGAAAATATTTGTTTTTTGTTAATTCTAACATTTCAGTCAGTGTACAATTGCCTTAATTAACATGATAACTGCATAGCGTCCTCCACATTAATATTTTTTTTCATACATACATGCCAATTTTGGAGCCACGATCCTCGGATAATACCCAAGCGTTTTGGTCGTGGAATGTCAACAGGTACAGGTTACTACATACTGTAAACTTATGCTGTTGACAATACAGTATAATCTCACCTATCCGGTACTTCGATAGATCGACACGTCCAATAATCCGGCACCTTTCGCTCACGCCTCCCTCGCCAAAAAAATATCCAACTTGCCCATAAAAGCTTCACTCGTACTTAACAATGCTCCAGGCCATCCAAATGAACGAGAACTTAAATCAAGTGACGGGAACATCCAAAGTTCAAACCATCTTCCTCATTATCAATTATATTTTTTCACTATAATCCAGTAATTCGAACATTCTAACAATTATTGTTAGAATAACTGGATTATTCGTCACCCTCCGGTTTTTAAGTGAGATTATACTGTACTTACTTACTTTTATTTACTTTGATTGTGCACAATGAAGAGATCATGCGTCCATTTACCTCCTCTTTGGTCGAGTGGCTAGTGTACACGCTTTGGGTATTACGATAATATTATATATTTTCTTAACAATAATAACATGATCTTCGGTCACTGGGCCACATCAGGGTATGCGCGCGGAGTGCCTCGCAGAAATCCGCCGCGAAAAAATAGGCGCCGACGCGCCCCGGCCCAGTTGGCGTTGCTCCATACAAAACGTATGCAAGCGATCTAGGCGGATTATTGCACTGCGTTGCGCCTCGTTCAACTGGGCGCTATCCTTATATACTCATTCGTTCAAAATTTAGCTTGCTGCTACTAACTGGTTGCTTATTCATTTATGATAGTTGAAGGCAAACAATCAGACAGAATTCCTAATGGTAAGAAATTGACGCTGCCAAGAGCCACCAATGGTGGTAGTGGTGCGTTGCAAAGCTAAGGTCATAATCCCGTTTACCGGCTATATTATCCTCCAAACCGGAATACATCAACGGTAAGCACTGACATTATGGCTGCAGGAACAGGTAATGAACTACATTCCAAAGACCGAGGTGTTGTTTGTAATAGTAAATGCATAAATCTATGTATATACCTTAAAATACTTTACAAGCGCTATAATAAATTTATTTTATTTTTAGGTATAACAGTTAACTGTATTCATCCTGGATACGTAATATCAGACATGACGCGGGGTGCAGGATCCGTGAGCCCCGAGGAAGCCGCCAAGATGGTAATACGCGTAGCATTGCAGGCTACAAAAGGAGGGCTATATTTCTGGCACACTGGAGAGATTGTGCCCTGGGATGGGCCAGATCCCCGTGGTTTTATTGACAAAAAATAAAAAAAGCAGTTCACTATTTCAGCAGTTCACTGTTTTTATTTTGGAATGACTAATATGTTGCCAACCTCGTTGTTTTTACAAGTTCACTGAGCTTTAATTTTACTGTTGACTTATAGTGCAACTATGTGCCAGAAAGCGGCAGGGCGATCATCGTTTTAAAATTCGTATTGCCCCTAATTAATAATTGACCTGCGATTGTTAACGATAATCGTGACTTGTGGCGCTCTTTGAGGGAGGCCTATGTCCAGCAATGGACGTCCTCCGGCTTAGGATGATGATGATGATGATGATAACGACTATCATCGATTGTATATCATATTATATCAGCAGTCCACTGCTGGCAATGTAAAAACCATGAAGCTATATCAGTACTGAAGGTTACTATACTCCTAAAAGAGACATGTTATTTCCAAATATTGTTAACTCAGTCTAATGGACTGACCTCTCTTTCTGAAAGTATTGTGATGTCAATTAATAAAGTCAAAAAGAGAAGTCAGTACATTAGAGTGAGTTAGCAATATTTGAAAATGTCATCAGGGGGGTTACCATAAGCTCTTAAAACAGTACTATTTTAACAATACTAATTGTCAGTCGAGAAAGACAATCTTATGTCGTATAACATAAAGTTGCTTATAAAGGCAGACATTTAGCAAGATGAAAATAACACTGCTATAAGCGTTCATGGTAGGGCCCCAGGTCTTTAGGAGTGTAACGTAATAAAAAATATAGGTTCATGGTACAAAACAAATTGCTCTATGATAATTTATATTCAGAACACAATTTTTACATCGTGGTTATATAGTTTCGTATATCAAAAGCTCCCCAACACTTCATGACAGGTTTTTATTGAAAGAATAAACGATAATTCTTCAATTTTAATGATCTTCTCAATGAATAATGGCTGAATAAGGTACAAATTCGAGCCGCATGTGTTGCATCTCATCATAAAATAATCTGATGTTAGGGATACGATTCTAGCAAATAATAAAACGAATATACATATATTTTCTGTCGCGTAACATGAATGAAATATAAGAAACATGATAATACTACAGTGAGATGGACAACCGAAAAAAATAAATAAATAACCGTCGATAAAAATAACTCATTTTTTTTTAAATAAAACAAATAGGTTAATTTATTTTACAAATTCCTTTGTTATCATATTTCTCTCGTTTAAAATATGCTCTCTTAATACAAAGATTTATCGATCACATCACCAATGGAAAGAGACAATAATAGAAAATATAATATCCTTGCGGGTCGTGTGTGGTCGGATTGCACGGTTACTGGGCATAGACGAGAGCGGTGGCGATTTTGCGAATAATAGGCGATAGCGTTTAGTTTCCGTGGCCTCAAACAGTAAAGTCATAAGAAAGCCCGTATGTTTCACTTTATTATTTGAGGGTAAGATGAATCGCGTTTGTTTCGTGCGTAATTCTGCTTGAGGTGAAGTCGAACCATGGATTCTTCACGCGTAATTTTATTTCAGATTGAGGTATGTATACTCAAGTCGTAATTCGACTTGTGGTGAAGTTGAAATGTAGATGCTCCACGCGTAATTCTACTTAATGAGACGCGTAAATTTTACGCGTAATTCTGCTTGAAGTTGAATTGAGACGTAAATGATCAATGCGTAATTCCACTTAAGATTGAGGCGCGTTTCTTACACACGTAACTCTGCTTAAGATTACGATAAAACGGTATGCTTCTCACGTATTTTCATATATATTATGTTACAATGTGCATGTTCCGCGCATTTACTGCGCGTTTACATTTTCAGTTGAGATAAAGTAGAAATACTATGTCTTGAATACCAATTCCACTTGAGATTAACGTGAAGCTAGCAAGCTCTACGCTTAATTCAGTTTATGATAAAGTAAAAGTACACATGATTTGTGTGTTATTCACCTTGAAGTTGAAGGGCGCTATGTTCTGTGAGCGTAATTTCGCTTGAATGACGTTGAAGAATGTTCCGCACGCGTAATTCTGCTTGAGTTTAAGATAAGGCATGGTCCACACGCGTAATTTCGCTCGAGTATGTGCGTCTATTTATTTTGCTTGCTTTTGCCCCCGCTCTTGTTCCCGCGACATCCGTTTACTTGGCGTCGATGCATTCTGCGGGTAGTTGTGTCGGTTTTGCTGGCGCGAAGCCGGGTGGCAATGNNTGGTGGCAATGGTATGCCATTATAAGTGTGTCCCCAGTTGACCTTGTGTTGAGCCCAGCCTGCTCCCGCTCCTGCATTCGCTCCACCTAGTCCAAGCGTATTGAATCTTGCAAATAGCTCTTGCTGCTGTTGGCTAAGGCCGCCGCCTAACGCTACTCCAGTCGCACCTTTGCCGAAGTTCACCGATGTGGACATTATGGCCGGGTCCATTTGTGTCCAATCAGTGTACATGGCGCTGTTTGTGTTGTAGCCTATAAATAATACAAAATGATAATATTAAATTCCATAACAACATTATTGTAATAAGAACACATATTACTTTTGTGTAAAATTTAACGTAATAATCATAGGGCAAACACAAAAGAAACGGCGAATTTTTTAAAGGCAATGTTGTAAGTTAATAAAAAGTAATAGTGAATTGCTAGTCAGGAGCTAAAAACTTTTGTATTTTAGGTTTACTAGCTACCTTACCCTTCCAACCAGAAAAAGTGTATAAAATAATTTGCAAACATGAATAGGTAGTAGAATCGTACCCTGGTGGTGGAGGTGACGCGGTGGCGGCTGGTGCGGCGCGCCGAAGGCGGCGGGCCCGAAGCCCGGCGGCGGCAGCCGTGACCGCCGGACGCGCTCCACGTTGTCCCTAAAATCACATTTCACTGTTATGCACGAAGAAAAAATGTTCCGGACCACCTCTCTAACGAATTTCTTGAACCATTTGTAAAGGGCGAAATAGTTAGTATAAATCAGCGGTTTCTTAAAATGACGACAATTCTGTAATTATTACAACTGTTTTAGTGAAATAAAGTTTAGATTTTATGTGGAATGCATATTCTTGAAGTTAAACTCTAATAAGGCAGTTTTCCTGTAATGTACGCACAAACATATACAGATAATGTCAATCGATAGACAATAATCTAAAACACGTATTCAAAAATATTACAATAACATGCCTAATATGTATTAGAAATGTAAATGGCAGTTTGTTATGCTTTTACGCAAAAACTACTTAACCAATCATTATGATACTTCGTACATATTCTTGGAGGTATTAAAAGTAACTTAGGATACTTTTTTTACTGACTAACATTACTGAGAAACCACGGGTAAAAGCCAGTATCTCATTATTTATTCGATAATATTTTTATGTACAGATACAGTTGATGCTAAATTTGACATACAAATTGTACGTAAATTATTTTACGCTTTTAGGACTACAATGAGCATAGACTTACCCGCTGGATATTGTGTTCAACATCATCTCTTTCTCCATCATTTCGGCAAGACCTTTCTGTGTTTCTTTGAATGGATCGAAATCTAAGTCATCATCTCCGTCTCCAGCTGCTCGACCGCTGTTGCCATCGCTGCCTCTCATGTTATTTAATCTGTATAGAATAAATGTTTGCATCAACTACTACATAAATATACAAATAGCTGTTGTAGTTTAGACATTAAGTTATTTAGCTTTCAATAAATTAAAAATTAACTTAAACTATGTTGTATGTTTGTATGAAAAGTTTAATGAATGTGGTAAGGAAGGAAGCAAGGAAGGTTTGTCAGAACCGTGACGTTTGGCTATTCGATACTCTCTGCCTACTCCGTAAGGCACTTGGCATGAAGACATGTATATAACTTAAAACTTAATATCGCAGTCATGCAGAAGACTACAAAAAATCTGTAAATGTAAAATAAATATGTGATTTCTGATCTTTAACTAAGAGTAACGTTTCACAAATTGGTTCTCGAAATTCACCAAGTACCGACGACATAGAGCTCCTAGTGTTGGTTCGGATCTGTGTAAAATAGACCATAATTCTTCTTGCCTGGAAACTCGTAAGAGGCAAGCACAGATTAAACCAACACGACCACTATTGAGGTGCTTGCTTACAGCAATTTGCCCGTCAATTTGGAGATCAAACATCTTGATATTGTTATCTGGCATATCTTCCGGTTAGCAAATCAGCTGATACTTGCACACTAGGGTATCTCCCGAGTCACAAGACGCATCTATAACATCTATGGTGTCTAATAGGCCACAGTTGTCTCTTCCTATCAGAAAAGCCGTGTATTACCCGGCTCTCCGTGTGCTGATATGCTACCTTATGGTACAAAGACATTATAAATTCCACGGACCTCTGTTTGTGCTCCATCTCGAGCCGCTCGGCGCTGAGCATGTTGTGTGGGTAGAGGTCTCGGCGCTCCAGTCTCGGGTCGTGACGTCGCTCGTCCACACGAGACAGGAGAAGCCTCATCTGCTGCGCTTTGTGGAAGTCTGTGAAGAACTTATCCATAGTTTCTGCTTGATAGCGGCCTTCACTCTGTAATGCGGATTACACTTTTATTAAGACAAAAGAAAAAAAATAGCAAAGTAAGTAATCAACAAAATCACCACATACAAGTTGACACAGGAGTAAAATTGCAGCTTAACTGAACATATGGAAGTGTTCAGTGGTCACCACATCACGTCTGATGGATGGAACAATTCTGGTACTTCTTTTTTGTGTCAGTATTGACACAAACTGTATTGTAGGTATGACGCATGGCACATATCAATAAAAATACATACGCATTGATACTAAAACAAATTTAAGTATCAGACCTATTAATTTACACTTATGTTCATATCACATATCGCACCTTCGGTGGAACAAGGACATAATTGTCAAAAAATGCAAAAATGGGTATGGCTATAATTACGAAATAATTAACATGTTGGAGGAACTAGGGCACAAGTGCACCCCTCTCTTATAAAAAAAAAATAAAAAACCTACACGTATTTAATACCTGTAAACCATATACTAAAAAAGAATATAGTATATACTTTGTATCATACAAAAGAGAACAATTTGAGGGCAACATTAACAGAGCTAAACAACAAGGAATGCTAAAAATATTTTAAAACGGCTATCTTGTAAAATTGCAAAACCAGCAACTGTGCCCTTGTTCTACCGAAGGTGCGATATATATTTTTATATCTAAAAGCATTCGTTCATAAATCAAAAGAAGAAATATACTCACAACAGACTGTGGCGTATCGAATCCATTTACGAGGTTGCTCTGCATTTGTGGTTGATTCTGCATTTGCATTTGATTGTGCATCAAAAATCCTCCCCCTATTGAGTTGACACCCATCGTATTTGCGGCCATGGAATTAGCGGATAAAGAATTTGCGGCCAACGTGTTAGCTGTCATTGGGTTTGTTAGAGGATTTGATAAGGAGTTAACTGATAGAGGATTTGCTGATAGGTTATTTGACATTGTATTTGCTAACGAATTGGAAGTCATTGAACTGTCTACTCTCATACCGAACGGTGGAAGCATATTGTGATTTGGATGGTAATTAGCACCTGAAAAGAAAATTGAATCATTGAAATGTTTGATTGTTTAAGCTTCACTACTTGTTCTTTTCGCCTTAATTGGTCTTTTTCTCACAATTACTTCTGTTGCAGATATATCGGCAATTTAAAACATATTAATATACACTGAGGTTAAGGTTGGAAGAAGATCGAAAGCAGTGGAAGGAGATAAGTCCTATACAAAAAAAAGGCCTATACTGAATACAAAAAAAATGTCAGTACTGTATTGTAAAGTCTTCAGAAATAAAGGCCTTATTATTATTAACATATACTGTAAAATTAATAGGCCTTAACACATCTAAATATTCAATCAATCTGTGACTGGGATGTCAATTCTCTTACTAAATTTTACTAGGGACCAAACTAGATAATAAAAATTACTGAAGTATCCGCCATTCTGTGCAAATCTTCTAAGAACTCAAAGACGACCATTACGTGAATATTTCAAAATAAAATCTGCTATAATGTGAACAACTTACCTAATAATTCACTAGCTGACTCGATTCCTATACTAGACGTGGGCATGTAATGTTTTGGTTCAACTATAACATTGTGTTGTCTGGCCAGCATTTCGTTTTGCCTCATCAGTAGACTGCTTCTATTGCGTTCCCTCAATAACATTTCCTTTTGATCCATCAGACTCTGATTAATTTGACTAATTTGCCTATCATAACTGACATCTCTGTCTAACAACCCGTAACCATTCACTAGTGGATTCTTCATTGTCTGTGGCATCAAATGATTGTTATCCACGAGCCCAGCGAGCATTTCTCTATGCCTTTGCATCATCATTACTTCATTATTCGCATCATTCAATAAATTGTGTGTATTATCATCATCTAACAAACTGTGATCACTGTTATCTAATAAATCATGATTCTCCAATAGGCTGTGTCTATCTGATTCTAATTCATCTAATTCGTTTGATAAATAACTCTGTTGTCTGTCGTTTTCAAAAACTGAACTAGGTTGTACTTGTGTATGCTCTGTTTTGTTATCTGTGGTCTCTGGCTCGCTGTTTTCGTTTGAAGTACTGTGACTGTTCTTTTGTTTGGATTTACTTTTCTTTGTTTGCCCGTTTGTGATACTGTTGTCCTTATTATTTCTATTTGGTTTGCTGTCAATGTGATTTTCTTTGCTATTTTTGTTTTGAGACTGTTGTGTTGGACTGGAAGATTCTGACGTACTGTTTTCGTGTGTTTTAACTGTGAAATAATAAAAAAAATGTTATTATATCTAGTTTCAATTGCTTGATTATGTGCAAGTATTTTACATTGCAAGATTAAATTTAATAATATCAATAATATTGGTAGTTAAACCTCCTTACTAATAATAAAACTTACGCGCCCGTTGATCTGGTTTGTAACTTTACTTTTAAATTGAAGTTACACACCAGATCAACGTAAGGAGGTAAATATTTAATTCATCTGTTAATACTGTAATAAGTTTTTGTTGTAACTTTTTTTTGTTGGCCAATTTAAACGAACTGGACAATATAAGAGATGACGCCCTCAATTTAATAAAACAAACTTGTACATTGACACTCAGTAAATTAGATAAGTTAATCAATAAATAATAAGATTATGTACTAGATATAACATTGTTCGATAATTAGGATATACATTTTTTTCTTTACTCTCTCCTACATTTTTTTGGCGGAAATAGATGCATGTTATTTCCAACTTATGGAAGTGTCTATTTGTGGCATCATAACCCTTAAACGAATGAACCAATATCAATGCCCATTTTTTTGTTTGAAACTTCACGTTCATGTAAGAAAAGTGCAGTCTTACATCCGTCGTTCATTCTATTATTTTTTAGACATTATTCTTGCTTTTATTGGTAAAATACATGAAGTTCAACATGTCCTTACCTGTGTGTGGTGTGGGGCTGGGCATTTTGTGAGCGGGACTGTCGGTGGGCGGCGAGGAGCCGAGACTGGGCCACGCCTCTTTGCCGTTGCTAACACCATTGCTATTGCTACTACCATTGCTAATATTACTATTTGACGAGTCTTTTTTTGATCTGCAAATAAATGTTTTATATTTTAAAATAAGTTATTTTTGTAATATGTTACCAGTCATTATTATTTAATAAATATTTGACCGCCTCGTTGTGGAGTGGCTGACGTACACACCTAACTACGCTTAAAAAACACAATGTTTTCTAAAAAGGGATGATTTTTTTAAATAAATTTATAATACCAGATTCCATTTGGTAAAAAAACAAATGGCAAGTTAAAAATTAAAGTGGTATCTGTTTTATTTAGTATCTAAATTTCCATCTCCATTTTGTCATAGCAAATAAGTACTTTGAGTCAATTCACCCATTGGTATATTATGTCGAGAAATTACTATGAACTATTTGATTCAACTAAATTAACCAAGAGGAATATCTTAAAATAAGTTTCGTTAGGCAGCAGAGGATTCACCTCTGGCGCGATTTTCTGACCACCAAGGATCGTCTGTTTCTTTCTACATAATGTAATGTAAAAAATAAATGTAAAAAAAAGACAAACAATATCCTGATATTCCTGAAGGGCACTATTTCTACGCAGCAACTTTGAAATATTATGTTTGTTTGCTAGGATGCCCTAAGCCACACATTCACAAATTTGTATTGAAGATGTCGACATAATAGGTAATGACTCATTAAAAGATAATTAAAAGGTCTGAGTGCGCCCGTTAGGTACTAAAAAAAATAAAAGATTGATACTTACTTTGACGTGCTTACTATATTTATTTGAGACGATGTGACCACTGTTGTTGGAATAAAGTTCGACTGATTGCCTGTTGACAAAAAACATTCATTAAAATTTAACAACAAAGATTTTTTTTAAAAGTATATTAAAAAAATCTGAGTTAGTATTTTATTTTAGAATTGATATCAGAAATTATAATGATTGAATAAAAATAATTGGCACGAAAAGACACATGCTTTTCTTTCTTTTCGTAGGTGGTCAAAGGAAGATTTATATTAAAAAATATTTGCAGATTTCATGGTTATGAAATGATTTATTTACTTGGTGAAGCAACTACTCAGTTATATATAAAAAGAATCAGAACCCAAAAGTATTACATATTGTTATAATTGAATAAATGACATGAAAATGCCCGAGCATAGGGAGATTTTTTTAAAAAACATAATTTTGGAGGTTATTCGGATGATATAGGACATAGATCGATCTAGCCGCGGTTGAAATTTTATCCTTCAATAACTGGACAACATGTATAGTATAGATAGATTTCGTTTTGTTAAATTTTAACAATCAACTACCATAGTAACGAAATTGTTTGATCCTACGTTCAATGCCTGTAGTATCTTCACAACAATATCACCGAAAAGATGGGCTGAGAAATAACTAGGTCCCCCACGCTTGTCCAATAAAATCGAGAAACTTAGTTTTAATCATGGAATTCAAAAAACACAATTTGATTTGCCCGACCCGAGAACAGTGCCGGGGACCTGTAGTGACGATACATATAGTCAACGTCAACACCAGACAAAAAAGCTCAAAAAAATTTTGACACATTATTGCGAGCAATAATGTATGGACACAATGGCGGAAGGCAGTAACATTGGCGCGGAGTGTAATGAAGTTAGAGTACCTCTTCTATCTACCAATATAGCTGTGTCCTCCATGATATGACGCCACAGCAAACTATGTAAAGTATCTTCACACCCATATCCCCGAAGAGGTAGGCAGAGGCACAACCAGGGCACCCACGACTAGCCGAAGATACTAAGTCCCATAATGTGATAGGTGGCAAGCCTATCGCCAACCGGACACGTTTCCAATCCCGACCAACATTTTTTTTATTAGAAAATTGGAAAAATCCAATTTTCTTGTTTTTGGCCGACCCGGGATTTGAACCCGAGACCTCATGCAGTCAAGTCCAACACCCGGACCGCTCGACCACAGAGGCGACAAACTATGTAACCTTCGAATACGAAGTTATGACGTAATCACGTGAGATAATATTGTAGCGTTGTCATTATACTAACCTTATCTTATCTTTAAGTTTACGATTGTACGAAACACTTAATATGAAGTGAAATCTTACCATCTTTTGAACTGCTTTTTTCTGGATTAGTGATAGAATTACCTGCAAAATAAAATTATTTTTAGATAAATATTATTAATTCATTACGTAAACGGCTGATTAGATTTCAGTGCAATTTATTACAAGCGGATTTTGAGCTAAATCAACATAAAACCTATTTGTATTCAAGATAAGATATTATTAACTGACTCAAAAAAAGAGGAGGTTTTCAATTCGACTATAAAAAAATTATATTATTCTTTTTGTATGTTTGTTATGTAATTATTCGGCAAATTGAGAAATGATTTTGATGATCATTTTTCGAAAAGATAAAACATGATTCCAAAGTGGTCTCATTTAAAATTTTGTCATGGTCCGACTAGTGATTTTTGAGTTATAGTAAATAATGAATAAAAGGTAAGTAGTAAAGGAGGTAAAGCATAACTAAAAGTATGTAAAAATAAAGTATAACTTAAAAAACACTAGTAGGATGTTGATAAAACTTATGTTAGGAACATCTCGAAATTGTTATATATTTTTAACAAAATAAATGTAGGAAACAGGAATTAAACAAACTAAACAGCTGAGCTGATAACAGCAAGATAATTAATTTTAAAGAAAATTATACTAGCTGACCCGGCAGACGCTGTTCTGTTACTTTTAAATGTGATTTTAGTAAAAAAAAAGTCAACCTTGTCACTTAGGGATATGAAAAATAGATGTTGGCTGATTCTCAGACCTACTCAATATGCTTACAAAATTTCACGAAAATCGTCGAACCGTTACGGAGGATTTAAATAACGCACACCGTGACACGAGAATTTTATATTCTAAGTGTGAAATGAGTCTTTTTTTATGTCACATCCGATCGATGAAATAGTTTTGATATGTGGAGATTACTAGAAGGTGGTAGAGTAACATATGGTTTTTTTTCCCCGCTAGCTATAGGGTATCCTGCGGTAGAGTTAAAACTTTAATAAGCAGGCGTAGCCGCGGACAACAACTAGTGTTATATAAACGAAAGTGGCCGTGAATAAGTAATATACAGTTTATTATGCTTCCACGGTCACTGAATAGATTTTAATACATCTTCATATTTCATTTGTGACTTAAGTGTGCGAGTGTATGCGCCTGCATGTGTGCGTATGTGCACATGTATATGTAGGTGCGTGTGCGAGTATGTGTGAGTGCGGATGTGTGTGTGTGTGTGTGTGTTTGTGTGTGTGTGTATGTGTGTGTACCGTCGGAGTCGGGTCGGTCCCGCTGCGCTTGCAGCAGCTGCTGGTGCAGCCGGCGCTCGTACACCTGGTGCAGCCCCGCGTGCATCTCCTCCTTTGTGAATGACGCCTTTGGATCACCTGCAACACCGACATCACACACTTATATAAATATTGCGCAACCGCAAGGGCAATATGTTAAAAACATTTTATAAAACCGCGTTTAGCTTTTACCTTTTGTTTGTTGTTGATAACTAGGAACTTCTGAACACACACTCGTATTTTTAGATAGTCAAAAGTAGAATTGAAAAACTGTATATTACAAAGAATATTCCCAAGTATCAAGTAAATATTGGTACCTAGTTCGTGCAGGTACATGCAGTCGGGCTTGGGACAGGGCTGGTTCTTCATGAAGTTGGCGCAGTACTTGGTGGTGCCGAGCGAGCCCTTGAGCACCCTGCCGTCGAGCGTGACGTTGTTGACGCCCTGGATCGCCCGCAGCGCGTCCGCCGGCGACACGTACGTCACGTACGCCGACGCCGACGGGATCTGACCAAACCCACACGTATCTTATTATATCTCCCTCATAAATGAAAGTAAACTTGCCACTTCACTCTTTATTATAATTATTTCAGTTTAAATGTTTTCACAAATTCATATCATCATCAGCCGGAGTACGTCCACTGCTGGACATATGCCTCCCCTAAAAAGCGCCACAAGTCACGGTCACCAGCCGCTTGTAACAAATTCATATTGCAAGAGACAACTTTCTAAAGTTAAAATCGGTATAGTAACTCTCACAAAAAATGACATATGGCATTGCGGACTTTTTTGTAGATCAACAAAAATCCCCCATATATTGTTTTGCTATAACTCAAAGGGCAGCATTTTAATGAAAGTTCCAAACGGATTTAAACTTTTCCGACATGTTGAACAAATGATACAACCTTTCTCAAGAGTCACATTATTTATTGGTAAAAAGTGAATGAAAATCCATTCAGTAGTTTTGGAATTTATTCGACTCTGACATATGCTGTCAAAGGATTTTGTACTATAATTTGTAATATTCACAGCTTTTAGCCCAGATAACGCAAAACAGTCTAGGAACATTCTTTAAAAACATGTTATTCATACTATTGACTAAACACGTTTTTGATGTAGTTTTAGTCATGAATAAAACTAAGCTAAATTCCTAATTCTCTTTCTCCACATTGTACGATTTTGTATTAACTTTACTCACAGTGTTTGTAGATCGTCAAAATTAATTATTACCTTTTAGTAGAGCCACTACAAATTTGAAAGACTATCTTTGGAAGGAAGAGACGAGATGTACTGGTATGCAAATCAATATATAATTGTATAATGCGTGGCGAAACGTATTAGCTTCATTGTGCCAAAAAATCTATGCCTTTTTGAGGAAATTTCACAAATTTCCATTTATAAGGCGATTAGGTAAGAAGGCGGTCAAACATTATACTATGTCACTCTTAACCAAAACAAACATCAAAGATATGTACCTGTGACCCTGCATATGCAGGACTTTGATTTATGACTACTTTGTGAATTTTGCCATACTTCCCAAAGTACTCTTGCCTTTTGAGGATCTGAAATTGGAAAAAGAAGTTGTGAGTAAATAATGATTATATATAACATTTACGTATCTTAGACACTATATAATATAATACTTTGACCATACTCCAAATACAATACCCATACTAAAGCAAAAACGTTATTTACTTAAGTTTTAATTTTATGTAGGTATAAAAATAATTTGGTAAGTTACCAATGCATTTCTTGTTTTTCACCTATAATGCAAACCATATTAAATGATAAGCTTGTCTGGCAGAGATCGCTCTGAAGCGATAGGACCGCCTTTGTGCACCTAAGTTAAATATTATAAGTGAAAGAGTGTGTATTATTTTTAAGTTTTGGTGCATAATAAAGTGTATTCATTCATTCATTATGATTAAAAACTTTGTGCGGCTATCAACTAACTACTACTACTACTTACTAGGTAGAGTTTAGGTAGAGTTTAGCAGCGACTCGCCCGGATTGGTACCACCGCCTTACCTATTTCTGCCGCCATAATGTCATGACGTGTTCCGGTTCGGAGGGTAAGGTAGCCGATAAAGTTACTTTTGCTCGAGGCCAAACATCCCGACCTCAGGTTGGCAACGCACCACTACCACCTTTGGTGTCTCTAGGCGGCGTGAATTTCTTAACATCAGGAAATCCATCTGCTTGTTTGCCTTCCAATATCATAAAAAAAAGTTGGTGTGAAATGAGTTCACATGTCACCTCTGGGTCGGCGAGTCGCACGGGCAGCCCGACCACAAACACGAGGTTGTTCTGCACGACGCGAACGTTCGCGAGCGCTCGCCGTGACTCCAGCGTCTTGTTGCGGCGCTTCTGCTCGCGAGCCTTCTTCTCCGTCTTTATCGCCGCCACCTGAAACAACCTCCTCTCCAAAACATCTTTCCTTCCAATTGTGACTTAGTACTTGACGCGTGACGTATCATCATGACTGTACCAAATCGCTTATAGCTCCCCTATTGGTAAAAAAGCACCATGTATTATATATTATACGTGAACATTACTATTTTGTGGCCAAGATAAACTGAGTTTACTAATCTTTCTGTATACCTGACATGCAGTTTTCGCGGAAAAAAACGGAGGAAGTGTCAAATCAATGATTGAAAACTCGCATCAATAGTCAAAAAACGACTCAGAATTTGCACTCTTGTTGATAAACATAGGGGTAGGGTAAAGGGTAAAGTTCAGTATATATTGTAAGTCTGTATCGCAATGCAATAAAGACTTTAATACCCGGTTAAACTTTGGGGTACTTAAGTCAATGTTTATTATTATTAATAAGACGTATATTTTTTATGAAAGACTAGCTGTCCCGGCGAACTTCGTTCCACCCGTTCAGTTTGTATGGAAAAAAGTAAAATGTTGTTTTTATTAGTTTTTTCGCAAGTTTTTTTCCTTTTTCTTATCTTTTAAACCTTCCCTGGACTTGAACAAAATCAAAAAAAAAAATTAGCGAAATCGGTTCAGCCGTTCTCGAGTTTTAGCGAGACTAACGATATGGTGGCGCCAAAGAAATCGGGTATATGTAGTAATTAGGTATGTAGTAATTTTAATAACGTCGCACTAAAGGCAACAGGCAACTTGGGAGACGAGAACCGGAAAAAAGGGAAGTATATTCATATTATATCGCCTCTGTGGTCTAGCGGTCAGGGAGTTGGACTTGACTGCATGCGGTCCCGGGTTCGAATCCCGGGTCGGGCAACAAAAAGAAAATTGGGTTTTTCCAATTTTCTAATTAAAAAAAAAATGTCGCTCGGGAATGGAAATCTGCTCGGTTGGCGATAGGCTTGCCACCTATCACATTGTGGGACTTAGTGTCTTCGGCTAGTCGTGGGTGCCCTGGTTGTGCCTCTGCCTACTTCTTCGGGGATATGGGCGTGAAGATACTTTTTATATTCATATTATTTGCATCATTATCATCAATGTTGGCAATAATAAGCTATTTAATATCTTGATAATTTAATATATGCCAAATTTATTTTTTTATTACTGCCAAAGAGTATGGAATGAGTAAAGCGATAAGACACTTAGCAAGATACAACAAGTTCCAATCATAAAAGGTGTAAGGAAAAAAGGACTTAGGAGAGGAAGTTGGGTAGAAAGGAGGAAATATGAATGTTCTATTTCTACAGTCAGTTACAAAAGTCCGTTGTTAACATTACATATAATTCACAATAAAGATTCTGCATCGACTTTTGCATCTCTTAGTACATTTAACAAACCAATCTTTGTTTTTGAAACTAAAATGAATGTTAATACACTTAGGTCACACTGAAAGTTTCTGGAGCCTGGTTAATAAGACTCAATAAGATGTTTATAATTAGTTTACTGCTTTTCAAAGTAAATTCCCTCACTGCATACATATTTTTTCATTCGCTGGATAGTTATGTGAAGCAGCGAGTCCAGTCGTCAGTGGGGACCTCATATACGGCTTCCTGGAATGCATTCAACGCCGCTTTTAGGCTTAAGCATCGTAAACATTTAAGTTTGTCTCTTAGTCTTGGGAATAAAAAGTTGCAAGGTTCGAGGTCAGGACTGTACGGCGGATACGTCATCAGTTCCACATTTAAAGCCTTCAAATACACATTCGTTCTCTTAACGAATTGGGAGGGCGCGTTCTTGTGGTAAAGGTTGGTATGACTGCGAGGACGCTTTTCGCGAACTTTTGTAACACTTGCTTTCTTAACACTGGGCAAGCAATTTCCATACCAATCTGTAGTAATCCTTAAATTTTCAAGCAACGCTGTTACATACTATAGCTTTCCCGAAGAAAGACGCAACCATTTTTTTGCCAGTGATCCGGGCTCCGACTCTCCATAACTTTTCTTTTCTTTCTTCATTAAGTATTTTGACTGGCTTTTTCTTTCCGGTTTGACACAATACACTCAGCTTTCTTCACCTGTCACAATGTCATAGACAGCCAGTGACTCTTTTCCATTAATTCTTTCTATACTTTTTTGGTACCACTTTACACGCAGTCCTTTTTTAAATCACGAGGTAATCTGTTTTTTACTATGCCCATGTATAAGGCGTGTCCTTCGATTTAAAGAGTTTAAAGAGTATGTGGGTAAGCACCCTGTGTACATAACTGAACGTTGCGTAGTACATGACATCTTTTGGTACGCACACGTAAGGCACGTGTACCCGTAAAGGTGAAAGTTCGTACCCGATTGCATGCAGCAGCAGCGACTTACAGCAGGCGACGTGTCGCTGCGTTATGTCGCACCGATACGTCGTCGCGTCTTGTCGGTGTAGTAATGATTTCGTTTTCGGCACTGCTGTATTCCATCTAATTAAATAGTTTTTTTCCACGAAATTGATCACTTTACCTTCTTCGAAGAAATCCTAATTTGAACAAAATGAACGTATTTTCGCACCAACGTCTGTGCCAATACTGATTTGCGGTAGAGACATGTCGATTCAACGCGTAGCTACGTGTCGCTGATTATGGAAGATATTTTATAGAATTACATAAACACCACGGTGACACGTCCCCTACTGCTGCTTCATGCAGTGGGCTACGATTACACCTTAAAGCTAACTAGCATACCTATCTCTCACCCTTTAAAACTATATATATATGAGGTTTGGTGTGTGGATCTAAATAAGTGTATCCATTTGCGGCATATGAACAAAAAGACGTTACCTGCTCTTGACTGAGTGGAGTGAAATCTGCCGGGTTCTCCGGATAGGCCTTCCGGCACGCTGGACAGAGACCATTCTCTCCCTCCCGGATTCTGTTCCAGCAAAACCGACATATCTGAAACGTTTGTAACTATGTTAGGCGTCGGAATATTTAATTCACCAAAAAGCTATGTGTTTTTTAATAGAAAATCAAACAAATAATAGAGATAATGGTGGTTATTCTGCTGTGCACCCCCTAAACTTATTTTAGGTGTATGCTATCCTTTTCCTAGTTGGCGTTTAAGAAATAAATATCATGCGTTTCTTAAACAAAATAATAGTGTACACTAACATTTAAAGCATTGTAATATTTATAGCTAATATTGTATTTACTATGGTTTGGTCTTATATAGGTTGTAAAAACATTTTATCTTGTCTACAGAAACCCATGTTTTTTTTGGTGTCTCATGTGTTATCAACTTGGCGGATTTCACAACTTCACCGGACCTAGGCGAAACGAATGTTGTTCAAGTTGTGTAGCAAATCCTTATTTTTTTTCGTGTAACCCGCAATTCGTAAGATTAAACTCTACATTAGAATTTAATCAACAAAGAAACACGTTTAATTACTGTAGCATGTTCTTAGAAGACAGTGAATATAGAAGAAACACCATCTGTGGAACCATGCGATTGTAAAAGAGGACACTATACTGTACCATGGTTTTCATCATCAGGTGATCAATCTGCTTCTTTGTATTTGCACAGAAAAACAATGCATTTGAATTATCGACAAACAAATTACACCTAATCGACTTGATACATTATTACGTAGATATCAATTCCTTTTTAGTGTCACTCAGTTGGATAAAGGGAGAATAATCTTAGGGAGTGCGTAGTATAATATCCGAAGTGTTTGAATTCTGTTGTCGATCATCATTGCCGAGCAAGAACTATTCAAGTTACATTTATGAAATTTGGTGAGTAGGATCGTCTTATTGGAAAGACACCCACTAAGGACGAATTTTGGAAATTCTACCCCTAAGGGGAAGAAATAGGGGCCGCAAAGCCGCGGGTTACAGCTATTTTATTACATATCGAAAAAATTATACAACAGAATCTTACTTGGTATCCACATGTGCACGGGTAAAAGTGGAGATCGTCGACCTCCAAAGGTTCCATACACAGGGGACATTCCACCTGAAAGCAAAAACGTTAATTTACCTCTTACCATCAATGAGCCTATGTAGAATAAACTATCTGTCTCCCTGCCTGGCAGCTCATTAAAGGCGAGCATAAATTATATGAATAATCACAAATACGACCACTAATGTTAGATAGTTTTGTACCAAATTTTTCCCCAAGATTTAACCCACCTCTGCATATTTTCAAAGCTGCCACTAAATATAGACAAAACTCATATCTAATAAGAGCGAGCAGGTCTTTCAATCGTTTATGTAAAAATCTAGATATTGATCCATTTATAATCAATGTTCCTAAAGCAAGGCGATGCTACAGCAACAATTACTTTTTGCAGTGATATATATTAATTTGAATTGTTTTTATATTTATTCCTACTCTGTTTTTTTTTTATTTTAAGTTGTCTGTTAACCATTACATATTTGTTTCTTTTGATATTTGATATGTTTCGTGTATCATGGTGGAGTGTGAACATTTATATATTAATGCTTAATATGTGTCTATAAGTGAGGACCTGTAATTGGCTTACTGTTTTTTCTTTATTTAAATTGTATAATTACCATTTAAATTGTATAATTTGCTGTTGGTCTTCCATGTGAAATAAATAAATAAATAGTTTTGCAGCAGTTTGCCTAGAGGATCCACCATTTTACCTATTCCTGCCTCCGTGTGTCGTATTTGAGTCCGAACGGTAGAGTAGCTGGAACACCATCCAACATTCCGGCCAAAGGAAAACTAGGTCTATGGAGAATAATCGCCTCTAACCATCATCACGGCCTAGAGCTTGATAGGTGTTTAAGACGCCCATTAAATAATAGGTTACGCTGTCAGTTTCAACACAGTCGCTAAATTATGTTTGAATAACGGTCAACAAAAGCCGAAAGGTATGCAAACGTCAGTCACCGCCTGACATGATTGTTTATCCGTCAGTCAATTTAATGGCTATGGTAAAACTGACAGCAAAACCTATCTGTAATGGCCCATTTATACTATAAAACTCAAATCTCAGCTATCGTGCCAACCATAAGATCTATCTATCTCACCTCTCTTAAATATCTCTTTCAGATTAAATGCGAAATGATTGTGTGGGTTTGTTTACATTAAGTCAACATAAAAAAGTAATAAGTAATTAAGCATTGATATCTAATTATTTGTAGTGATTGTTATCAGTACAAGATAAGTACTGATCAAGTAATTCATTATTTTAATGGAATTTAATTATTTTAAATAAACATTCATTCTCAATGTCAACTTTAATTATCACAAACTTATAAGTAACTAGCTGCGCCCAGCGGTTTCACCCGCGTAAGTCCCAATCCCGCGGGAACTCCGGGATAAAAAGTAGCCTATATGTTATTCTGGGTCTTCAGCTACCTACATACCAAATTTCATCGTAATCGGCTTTGTAGTTTTTGCGTGAAAGAGTAACAAACATCCATACATACAAACTTTCGCATTTATAATATTAATAGGATTATGCTGCAAAATTATTAAAGCCATACCAATACAAATATTTAGATTTTTATTTATTTCAGGAAGTGTTAATCTACCCTATATGGGTAAGTTTAAATGAATAGTAGGACATAGCCGCAGGTTAAATCTAGTCTATAAAAATAAATACAATTGGAGTGACTATTTGTAACATGACTATAAAAAAAGTATCTTCTCGTCCATATCCCCAAAGTGGTACGCAGAGGCACAACCAGGGCACCCACGACTAGCAAAAGACACAAGGGGGCAAGCCTATCGCCAACTGGGTACATATCTAATCCCGAGCAACGTTTTTTTTTAAAAAGAAAATTGGAAAAACCCAATTTTCTTTTTGTAGCCCGACCAGGGAATCGAACCCAGGACCTCGTGCAGATAAGTCCAACTACTGGACCGCTAGACCACATAAGCGACTACTATTACAATAACCACTTTTTACTACATGCATATTACATACATACATATCTTCACGCCAAGTCCCTTACGAGGTAGGCAGAGAGTATCGAGTGCCAGACCTGACGATCCTGACAAACCTGTCTTGATGTAATTTATTTAAAAACACTTGTACTTTCCACAATATATTTTATTATTTTTTATTTTTATAATTTAGCCAACCGGTTTCGCTATACAAGCATCATCAGGGCTATATAACAACCTGTCTTGCTTCCTTCACATTCATTACCCTTTTTATACAAACACGCCGGTTTCGGAGACTCTTGACACCACCCTCGGATAATATCTGATTGATCTGATCGTGAAATGTGTAATATGAATAAATAATGTAATGTATAATAAACATGCATATTAATGTATATTTTTTATTTATTTCTTTTAGTTATACCAGAATCAAGTATTTCTTCTCACGCATTTATATAAGTACACGCATCCATTTTTTTATTTTTTTTCTTAAATTTCACGAAGGAAAAGTGGCGGGCACAATAAGTTATAAATAAATATCTCTTATCTCTTTCCCGCCTTTTTTTTAAACAAACATAGTAAAAGACATCCATGGCTTATTAAAACCATATTTAATGGGTTACTATCCCATCACTTAAAAAAGTAACACATCCTTGCTTTGGAATATGTTACTTATTATTTTTAACAAAAGTATTAATTTGCTTAAGTTTATAAAGATAAATACGAAGAAATATTTTACTCCTTTCAAGACTACAATATGAACATACCAAACAGGTTATACATAAATAGTTTCGATAGAAATATAACTATTCTGTAGTATTTAACAAACATCTGTCTATTAATGTTTTGAATATAACATTGGAAGAATTATTATGTTAAATGCACAAATAATACAATAATAAATACTTGCTTAGTTGACCTGAAAATAAGTAAACATAATATGTTTCAAATAAAAAAGGCAATAATATGTTTCAAATAAAAAAGGCAAATAATTAAGACAAAACATTTTCTCATCTCAAAAATGTAACAAATAATTACCTACCAACAAAATCAAATATTCAAACTAATTTTTGTAGTAACTGTATAGAAATAAGTTATTATTATAAATAAAATTGTAGTATTGGTATTGCATAATGGAGCTGTATTATATTCTAAAGTGTAACTAATTTACCAATGAAAATTTAAAAATTATTGTTGACCAAAGAGGTAAAGAAAATAATTCATTGACGTCATGTTATAATTCTTATGTTCTTTCTTTATATTATCTTATGTGCTTCTCAAATTTGTATCTGCTGAAACGATTTTAATAAAACATTCACTATAAGATAAAAAAAGTTTCAGGATCATATTATATACAAACTATTAATAATTCAAACACCTAATTGCCTCTGTGGTCTGGCAGTCCGTCGTCAGACTTGACTTCTAGAGGTCTTGGGTTTGATTTCCGGGTCGGGCAAAAAGGCCTGCATAAAGCAGGCGGTTTACCACTTGGACACGCATACTCATTCCCACATTCAATTCAACCTTTGAAGACATTTGCCCAAATATAAGTTAAACAAGAGTGCTGACAACACACAACCCTGCTTGACGCAAATATTAACATCAAACCAAGGCAATATGTTGCCATTCACCCGCACACATGCTTTAGTCTAAATACATTAACTGCATCGCACACAGCAGGGGCCCGACTATCCCATAATCTGGTAAAATGTCCCAAACTTCCTTCCTTAAACGCTTTTTCGAGATCCACAAAACTAAAGAAAAGCTTTGGACCCATAGCCAGATGCTTTTCTACAATGTTGTGGGGCGTACACACTTGATCCGTACACCCTCTTCCAGACCTAAAACCGCCTTGAGCCTCCCACAATGTTCCATCGGACATCCCTTGCATCCTCCTTTTAACTAACAATTAATATTTTAAAAAGTAATGATTAAAAAGTATTCTAGCTAAAATAAAGTTTCCATAAAAATTTAAAACTAAACACCTTTTAAACAACCTGTTGTTTGGTAGGCCTAATAAACTATAAATGAATGAAATTTTGGAATGGTCTTGGCATAAAAGCTTCAGACTATTTATAACATTAAGGTATGGATTTAGCGTATGGTGCACATCGGAGACCACCTTTGTGCACCATACGCTAAATCCATATTGCTGCAGCATATTGCTTCAGTGATCTTTGCCAGACAACCTAAAGTGTCTGCCTGTCAACATGAAGCAAGCAATTTAATATTTGTAATTTAATTCATAATGTAACTAGCGTTCACAATTCATGTACCTGTTCTTCTCCACTTTGGTTCAGCACTGACATCCTAAACCCAAGAGCCTATTGTTCAGTACTTCTCAGCAATGTGAACAAAATGTCAGCCTCCCAGAAGAAACCTGAAAAAAACAAGCATGTAATGTTATCACTTATCTTGTGATTGTGATTAACAGACTAAAACCATCTCATCACACATTTTTTTTGTGTTAGCTATGGTCAGAAGGGACTTATGAAAATGAAGCCCGGGGTAGATACCAAGACACACATACATTTACACAAACACTGCATCTATCTTTAGGTTTTTTTTTCTAATGCCTGTTGCGATAGGAAAAGCTTTTAAAAATATAGCATTTACCTTTAATTTAGTATCTATCATACACATGAAGCAATAAATTTCAAGATGAAACAGTGGAATGTAGTCTGATAGCATCGTAATGATAGAATGCCAATGATGAACATTACGTAAGAATAGTAAGGCATTAGAAAGGCTGTTGGTTTAGGGGTCAGCATTTGCCATTCTTAACTATTCTAACTACAGATGCAGTACATACACTACAGTATAAATTACTATCCCCTGCATATAATACCAGGAAAATTAAAAGGGAAGATATCATTAACATTTTTGAATCAACCTACAAATAAAAAGAGGAGCTTCTCAATTTCTTTTTATTTTTAGTGTGTTTATAACTTTTTACTAGATATAATAATATAGAAAGCATCCCTAGTACTTCCTGTGTTTCCATTTTGAAATCTGATAGAGGCTTTAGAGTTGTACGTAATGATAAATATTTGATTGTGATGACTTTATAATATTAAGAATTCAGTGAAAATTGAAAATAGTTACTAAGGTTTTTCTTTGTTTGAATGATGTAATTTTCAATTTTTATAGGTTTATATTGGTTTTGGTTGGTTACATTTTGTTCCACAAACCAAATAATCGTCGCCTTGGAGGCCAATGGACATGAGCCACAGTTTTTACAAAATGGAGTTAAATGCATTAACATATTCACAAAGAAACATAGTTTATGTTAGTCAATAGATTTAACCAATATCATAACTGTAAACAGGTTCTTTTTTCATTTGCCAATAAATGTAAGTGTTGTTTCAATGAAAGCTAAAAAGTCTATGTCGCTTAGTTTCAATTAAATTTAAATTATGTTTTTCAATTATATCATTCAAGGTTACACATATTAATTATCAAAATGAAATTTTGAACCCTCTATTGAAATGTGACGCTGATTTATGATAAAATAACTAAAACCTGTAAAATTGTTGAAATAACTGTTTTTGCAAATTATTTGATAAATAGTATAGTTTTAGTAAATAATTATTTTTCAAACGTCCATAACTCAGAAGTGCATTGCAGTGGTATAGCTTGATTACCCTCCAAGGCGACAAATTATCTGGGAAACATCCTTATACTTTAACTAAGATTTTTAGCCTGCAAATATTTTTGAACGTGCAAATATACAACTGATCACTGACACAAAGCAATAGCAACAATATTTCAATAGCATGAATTAAAAAAATGTATATTAATTCATTTAACAAAACATTAATTGTTGCTCTCTGTTTATTAGAGAACTACCAATGTCTTATGCAAAGTAAGACTAGAAATAACAATGTCAACTAAGATTAACTCCAGCATGAGATATAAACTCCAAGTTTGACCTTAAACACACAATGATAAATTCAAATCATTGTGAAGAGAAACATGCCACATTTACATACACTATTTGATGTCACATTACCAACATCCGTAAAAGCTGCAGAAACCCAAACAAGACAGTGTTTGCATTGTGTTGGGGCAGGCATTTGTGTGATGAACATTTAGATGTCTGCATTTCTGGAACTGGGTGTTTATTAAATTTATTCTGGTATCTATTTAAGTATATATATGTATTAGTATCGTTGACTAACACCCATAACACAAGCATATAATTTCCTTACTTTGGGATTAGATTCAACTTGTGTAACTTGTCCAGTGAAATTTATTTATTGTTTATAGAGCATTAGCAATTATTATAAGAAATATAGGAAACTTTAATGTTTTTTTTTTCAAATTTAATTTTTTTATTATAGAAAAAAAGTTATGAACTAAAATTTTTATGATAAGGAGTCTTGTTCATGTAGTCTCTTTATCATCTGTGCTCTGTATCATTCACTTATTTCTACACTTAAATGAAAAATCCATGCTATTGATGTTTCCACTCTCTCAGTTTCTCATTAAATCACAATATTCTTTTACAAGACAAGAAGTGGCCTCCTACTTTTTTATAAAATTAGTTTCAACATGTTCTACATATTTATTCCTTTAATTGATTACTTAAAACTGTTTTTAGAACAAAAATGTATTATGTGTGGCTGAAGTGTCATCTAGATAGTGACCAGATAGATAAATCAATTGATTCAATTTAATAAAAATTTGTAGTAGATACATTAGTTATTATTATGATTGAACCAATATAATTTTTGTCAGTGCTAAAAGAAATATAACTTGAAAGTCTTTATCTCTATTACAACTACTTATACATTTCAGTAAAATAGCACTTCTCATTTAATAGTATGTAAACCCCCTATAATATTTATGGGTCTTTAGATACCTAAAGGGTAACAAAGGGTAAATAAAACTTTAAATTTAATGAGAAATAACTTGACTTATTTGAAGGTTGGTGAATTATTTAGGTGTAAACTTTTAAAAATATTTTAATTTAAGATATTAATATGGGTTTGTGTTAAGATCAACTGTTGTTCAATATCCACAAGACTTTGAACTTGAAGTACTTCAAAATTCAACATCTGGGAAAATATTTTTTCTAGGTTCATTGCAGTTTTATACAAAGTAAATTCAAAAAGAGTCCCAAATATGTTTATAAAGATACTTTCACAAAATTAAGTTGTAAACAATAGAGCAACCAGCATGTGTATGAATAGGATTTGTTTATGGTATTCATACTTTATATAAGTAATAATGAAATGTATATTTCCACTGATAAATCAAGTTTTACAGTAACAACCAAAGGCTATGGTAACAATTTTAACATTGTCAATACAGTAATTTTCCTAAAACATATGATTACATTAATAAATACTCTAGTTAGCATATTTTAACAATAAAACTTAAAAAATATCAACAAATTACAGAAAACATTGTTATTTGTTTTCTGTAAATTTATCATTATTGTTGCACAAGCAATGCATATTTAATGCTGGTTTTGAAGAGAATTAATTACCTTTTAATCTTTATAGTAAACAAACAATATCGTAATTTTTAAACAATAACTTTGAGAGATAATAAAGAGATCGCAACAATGACTCAACCTAGGTTTGACAAATCCAGAATTTGACATTTTACATTGGAAAAAACAATTCAATACCCGTTTCTGAGACAGTCTAGAAAAAATCACACGTAATCAATCGTTTACGGTTGTTTAAAAATAAGATGATAGGACATTCCTATTACTGTTTACGTTGCATCTGATGAACCTACTCTTACGCCAAAGGTACGTCCGCCAGCTGCCATTCAAAGAATATGTGGCATAAGTCAAACTTTCATTTCGTTCAAGGATACACTAAAAATAATTATAAACACTCAAGACATAACATATATCTCCAAGAAAACTTGTGTCTCTTGACTCGTCAAATGTGTCCATTTACAGAGAAAATAGATCGATGTTTACCTTACGTCTCTTCTCAATGCAAATCTTTTCTATTGCAGAATTGAGACTGCTAACCCTTCCACTAGAATCGAAGATGAATCCTTTTGAACAGTCCTACAAAAGGTTCACAACTCAATTTAAATTGAAATGCAAAGCTGAAATAAATACAACTGTCCAGAATATATTTTCTGCGAGTAACTATACATTTGTTTTATGAAATGGCCTAATCTTTTACAAGATTCCGTTCTGTGATTCCATAGACAAGTCTTTTTACTTTTTAATTTCGAATGACTAATTTTCAAGTTTTCCTTTTTAGTCAATGTTAAAATTAGTTTTACAAAGCATATTTTAGGAACACGTACATTTTTATTTAAAAGAGCTTATTATTAAAATTATATTTACAATTTCTTAGTGATTTGTAACGGAAACCGTGTAAAAAAGTTGAGTCTACAGATAAAATACAGAGCAAGTTGCTACGTCTATGAAGTACGTCCACTTATTAGCTTACCTATTAGGCCTTCCATACACTTCAAAAAATTAAAACATGATATTGTACCAAAGCCATACGTAATGTGGAATTTCCGCACATAATAATGCTGACGTATGTGGTAGGTTCATGGAATTTTATAGATCTGCTTATTACGTAGTACTTATATACTCTTTGGATCTGCTGCAATCAAAATTGAGTTTAGACGTTTCCGTAGGTATCTAATTTGGTATCTAATGAATTATTCCGAATGAACGAGGGGAATTGAAAGTTTTTAAAAACCAATGGAAAAGAACTTTACTGAGCTTGACAGCTAAGTAAAAAATATTGCGGTTTAAAACACACATAAAATAGGAGATAAATTATAAAAAATACACATTTGTAGTAAGTATTTAAATATCTTTACCAGCTTTGTGTCTATTCGTCCCTAGACTTCTCTTCCCCCACGCAACACAATAATCTAATTCTTTGATTATATAGCACTATCTATTTTTTTTATACAAGAGGAGGCAAACGAGCAAGTGGGTCACCTGAAGGAAAGTGATCACTGCCGCCCACGGGCATCCGCAACACCAGGAGTATCACAAATGTGTTGCCGACCTACGCTCTTTTTTTTTGAAGGTCCCTAAGTCATAATTGTTTGTAAATACCGCCCTCGGTAACTGATTCCACAAAGGTGTTATGCGAGGTAAAAATATCTTCGGAATCGCAGTTGTAGATCGCCACGCATCAAGATGGTGGGCATGATATTCTTTAAATTCTGTTGCGAAGTCCGAAGGTGGAAATCAGCGGCTGGAATTAAACCAAACAACTCCTCAGAACATTCCCCATGATAGATGAGGTAGAAAACATTGAGGGACCCAACATCTCTATTTATTCTGATATCAATTTATGTATTTCTATGCATTAGTATAGTTTACTAGCAATGGTTCTCTCTTTTTTAGCTTCTTCGCGGCAACGAAGAAATACACGATTTAATAATTTCTTCACTAATACTTCATTCAAACTTTTATTCCGACAACGGAGCGCTAGACCACAGGGGCAATTTTACTATCTTCTTTTAAGCAAGCTTCAAATCAGTAAATATTTTCACAGTTAGTAAAATGTGTTTATTCGTCTAGGATTAATTACTATGGTTAAAGCCGAAATGACCAAGAATGGTGGTCCTGTCGTCCAACTCGTTCTGGGTCCTTTGTAGTAAATGTTCGGAAGATCGACAGAGTACTCAGGTACTGAAGACTGGCAGCGTGCAGTCATTCTAACCTTGTATAAAAAAACGGTTTAATGGACTGCACCAAATACATGATCATTAATTTGATCAATTATTTAGTATCGAAAGTGTATTAAAAATTATTGAATGGAGGATGCAAGGGATGTTCGATGGAATGTTGTTGCAGGCTTAAGACGGATTCAGGTCTGGAAGAGAATGTATTAATCAGGTGTTTTTGCTCAGCGATCGTATAGCAAATTGTAGAGAAGCATCTGGCTGTGCCCCAGAGGGTTTTGCTTGGCTTTGTGAATCTCGAAAAAGCGTTTGATGCCGTTTTACTTAAACAACTTTATGGACATTTTCCAGATTGTGGGGTCCCTGCTACATCTATGCGTGCGAAATCTATGTGCTTAGATTGTATAGCATGTGTGCGGGTGAACGGTTTTATATCGCCTAGGTTTGATGTTAACAAGAGCGTCGCAAGGCTATGGCCCAGAGGGGGGCAAGTTAATAAGGATATTGAGAAAAATATGAACGGTAGGTTACGCCAGGACCCTCATAACCTCGACTTTTTGACTTGCCTTTGATTTCCCGCTAAACTAGGAGTAAAGTAGTAGTAAAAGTACAAGAATAATCGATCAAGCAACTCAAGTTAAAGACATAAGACTATTTGTTTCATATCTGTCAACTATTTTAGAATCTCTAGGGGAGGGCATCTGCCCCTCTTGCCCCCCCTTGGCGACGCCCTTGGATGTTAACAATGGTGTCAAGTCAAGCTGCGTGTTGTCAGCACGCTTGTTTATCTTATATTTGTACAAAACCTCCAAAGGTTAAGTTCAATGAATGTATGTTGGCGATATGGGCGATCTGAACTGACGGAGTGAACTGCCTGCTTTATGCCGAGGACACTATAATTTTGGGTTCTATACCATGTTAGCTGCAAAAACTTGTCATATTTACGGAAGGTGATTGTCAAGAAAGAAGCTTGCATTTGAATGCGGTGTAACCACAGTAATAGTATTTGAAAGAGACGTAACCAGAACGGATGTAAGAGTTTTAGTTGGTGCGGTATAGTTAAATTAAATGAACGAAAGCAGAGGTCGAAGAAGGGACACCGTGGCTGTAAAAACTCTCCGCGTGCAGGGTGTAGTATGACTGGAGTGCTGCGTAAGTTATTTCAAAAAGAGGTTTTGATTTTATATAATTCTGTGCTTATTCCAGCGTTGTTGTCTGGAAGCGAGAGTTAGCTATCTCGAAAAAAGCATGAAAGAAGAAGAAATACGGTCGAAATGAGAACGCTACGAAAAATCTGTAATTCACCGTTCGCTGACCGCATTCGCAACAGATCCGAAAGGGTGGGATGGAAAGAAAGTGTTGGTGTAAAAATGAGAAAGGGCATGCTCTGTTGATTCGATCACGTGGAAAGAACGACAGATGAAAAACTGACAAAGCAGATAATGCGAATGTGGATGGATGTAGTAGATATCGAGATATCGATTAAAATTGCTCTAGTGTTATCAAAGGGTGGTGTCGAGTTCCCCAAATCTGCTTCTTAATATGAACAGAGTAAAGAATACGGAGGAAGTTAGGTTTGTCTGCAAGGATTGTGAAATTTGGCACCTGGTTTGCTCTGCCTACCTCGTAAGGGGCTGGCGTAAAAATGTGTACGTATGTATGGGAGAAGTTTGCTTGTTCCTTGAACTCTCGAGTAAAAAATTATCTCCAACGGGACTCTTCACCGGAAAGTCCATTGTAATCGGGCCAAAAGGTAGCCAATGTCCTCCTGATTAATTACTACCCGCGTTTTCAAATCTTTAGTGTTAGCTTTAACGCCACAGGAAAACAAACTCGCAGGGTGACCAAGTTACCTTTTCCATTACACAGGACTTTTTGCGGAAGAGTTCTGTTAGCGATTATTTTTTTGAGATGTCAGCGAACAAGAACACGGCTCTTCTGTGACACAACGTAAGTTACAACCGTGGCCTATAAACACCATAGATGTTATAGATGCGTCGTTGTCCACCGTGCTTGGGACGTTAGCCTATTGCGCAATTCCACCGGCTACCCTACGCTCCAGATCAGAGCGAGGCAGTCATGATGGCGACAGATATAGATGAAGTGGTGGATCCTTACCCCAGCAAGTTACTGTTCAACACTGTACCATTAGTGATCTTGTTGGCAATGACCTATTTAACCTGTACGCGTATTTTGCGAGCTGCCAGGCACCCTGGCAGTCTATTCTTTGGTCTATTCTACTCAGCGGATCGTGACAACACGTGGAAAAATTGTACAATTACGTCACAAAGGTACATTGTCATCCAAAGCAAGCAGTGCGTCTATATAAAATTGCAGCCCAATTTAAATGATCTGGAAGTTAGTTGCAAGATTTTACTCGCACATTCTGAACCTTTACCATAAGTTGATATAGAATACCTACGTTCAGTAAGATATTTGACAAATAGAGTATTGTAGTCTTTGAAATCTATGACATTTTTGGTCTAAATTTTTTTTATCTTAGTTACCAGCTGTAGCGGCGCTGTTCGAAGTTTTCTTACAAATAATTTTCACAGTAGAGCGCATTGTAGAGTATAGTAAACTTGACAAGCTATAAACTCATGGTATGGGCTCATGTCGTCTGTAGTCAACGTAGGAAGGCACCAGAGACCAAGAACTGTGACCATAGTTTTGCTGCACTGCAACGGGTGTAATTTTGAAAATATATTGTGGGTAGATAAACTTAACCAGGATGCTGACTAGTAACTCAGTTGCCAACTAAAAATGGAAAAATGTACATCAAATGACGTCATTTGTGTATGCTATCTCTATTGTATTTCTGTTGGTCACTGAAGATAGCAAATATAAAACACGTCATTTGACAGCGATTTGATGTACACTTTTCCATTTTAGTTGGCAACTAATTTACATAATCAGCCCCCTGGAATTGTTGCAGTAAATTGCACACTCGTTCTAAAAATCTCTCTTTGCTATATAATCTGTACTAGTTATTTTGATAGCATTGTGATAAATAGTTCTTACTAACTGGACATATTATAACTTATGCCCCACAAAAATTGTGTTGATTTCGATTCTGGTAATAAGTATTTTAGTATCAGTATGCTATCTATACACTTGAGGTTGGTAATCCCCATCTGGTTTAAGAACACATATATTACAGAAGTAATAAATTCTCTTGAAAATGGTATCCATAGGAAAAATAGCGTCCGAAATATATCAATTATTTTATTTACAAAAGGTAAATACAACATATCAACCAATACTATTATGTCTGTGAGCCTTTTAAAAAAACACAATACACCCTTAACTTTCAATTAATCTAACAAAATAAAACATGTGTTTACAAGCATATTATATATATTTTTTTATAATTAAGAATAAATTCTTACATCACAAGTTATAAAATAAATACATTTATTGCCTTAACTTAAGAAATTACTCTGTACAATTATTGTTAGAGATGTACAAACGAGAGCCGCAAGTAAAAAATGTTTATAAACAAAATAAAAAAAAAATCAAAAAGGATCTTACTACGAATTAAGTTCCCATGTGTATTACTAATAACTAAATTGTGTCGGAGTCACAACCAATAGTTTGCATCTTAATTTCATTCCTTATTTTAATATTACACAAACTATTTTATATCATTGCTCTTCACTTATTCTAAAACAAGAACCTTACATATAATTACATTCGAATTAAGCCTATCTAAGTTCTAGCGGGTGTTTTACTGAATGTGCTGTTAACATTGCCACTGTAATCTCAAATAGTTCTACATCTGGTGAGCAATTCGATATTCCGGGGTTCATTTTGTAAAAAAAGGCAATAACATTATTTCAAAGGCCACTGTGTTATGCACAATGCTCATACTAGCTTAGCATTAATTATGTACTATCATAAAAAAAAAATACGAAAACGTTGATCTAAATAAAAAATAAATTAAATACGGAGTTTACACGAAATGTGGCAAATGATATGGCATCAGATTTTATTTTAAGTACTTTAAAAGACTACTTTGAGCTTGTTCTGATTCTAGAAGATCCTACATCTTATATGAAATGTTTAACGATGTGGAAGACAGAAACCATTGCAATCAGATCAGTAGAAATAATTACTATTACATAAACTTAGTACCTTATCCAAATTTTTTAAAAGAAAAATCTTCAACTAGGCGAAGATAAGATCCTATAATTCTAAGGTGAATGTTGTGAATGCCAACAATTCATTACATTTATAATACATTTAAGACAATCCGTCTTACCACAATAAAATGAACGCTCACTGAAAACTAAAATTGAGTTCCAGACTAATAACATGCTGCAATGACATCCACGTGTATTCAACCAACAGAATGTAGATTTTATATAAACAGGCGTCTAATTTTATTTTATAGTAAACCAACAATTTTCATAATGGATTAACTCATGAATTACATAGTGCATTTTAACCACCGACGGAAAAAGGGTTCTATATGTTTGACGCGTCTGTTTGTTTGTGGCATCATAACTACTAAACCAAACTGGACCGGACTGGAAAGAGTGGATTTTCCCCAATATATCTCACACTCTAGGATTTAATATATAAGAAGTTGAATGGGCGATAAAAAGTATGAAATATGGTAGGGTTGCGGGAGTAGATATGGTTACAGCTGAGATGATCAAACTTGGTGGTCCTGCCGTCCGGGACTCTTTCTGGGTTCTTTGTAACAAGTGTTGGAAGACCGGCAGAGTACCTGAAGACTGGCGACGTGCGGTCATCGTGCCCTTGTATAAAGGCAAGGGTTCACGCATGGACTGTACAAGTTACAGGGCCATTAGTTTGATCAGTTTAGCATCAAAAGTGTATGGAAAAATAGTTGAAAGGAGGATGCAAGGGATGTCCGATGGAACATTGTGGGAGGCTCAAGGCGGTTTCAGGTCTGGAAGAGGATGTACGGATCAAGTGTTTTCGCTCCGCAACATTGTAGAGAAGCATCTGGCTGTGGGTCAGAAGGTTTTCTGCGGTTTTGTGGATCTCGAAAAAGCGTTTGATAAGGTTGTACGTAAGGAACATTGGGACATTTTGCCAGATTATGGGATAGATGGGTCCCTGCTGCGTGCGGTGCAGTCAATGTATTGTGTAAAGCATGTGTGCGGGTTGATGGCAACATATCGCCTTGGTTTGATGTTAATATTGGCGTCAAGCAGGGTTGTGTGTTGTCAGCACGCTTGTTTATCTTGTATTTGGACAAATGTCTGCAAAGGAAAAATATGGAAAAATAGTTGAAAGGAGGATGCAAGGGATGTCCGATGGAACATTGTGGGAGGCTCAAG
>NJDD01000462.1:66394-78077 GCA_002245505.1 Calephelis nemesis
GTGAACTGCCTGCTTTATGCAGATGATGCTGTACTTTTGGGCTCTACACCATCTGAGCTGCAAACCATGGTCACAGTTATGGAAGAAGATTGTAAAGAAAGGGGCTTACATTTGAATGCGACGAAAACCAAAATAATGGTATTTGAAAGAGATGTAGCCAGAACGGATGTAAGAGTTTTGGTTGATGATGTAGTGCTGGAACAAGTAAATGAAATTGTGAAATCTTGGTTGTGCTTTTAGAAGGGATGGAAGGTACACCGCGGATGTAGAGAAGATAGTGAGTGCAGGGAATAGTGTGAATGGAGCGTTGGGTAAGCTATTCCAAAGCGAGGTTTTGAGTCAAAAAGCTAGACTCGCTTTGCATAATTCTGTGCTTATCCCAACGTTATTGTATGGAAGCGAGAGTTGGGTATGTCAGAAAGATCATGAAAGTAGGATAAATGCGGTCGAAATGAGGGCACTACGGAAAATCTGTGGTGTAACGCTCGCTGACCGCATTCGTAACAGTGAGATCCGTGAAAGAGTGGGATTGAAAGAAAGTGTTGGTGTTAAAATGCGAAAGGGCATGCTCCGCTGGTTCGGGCATGTGGAAAGAATGACAGATGAAAGATTGACAAAGCAGATATACAGTGCGAATGTGGATGGATGTAGGTACCCGGGGAGACCAAGGCTGACATTTCACGATCAGATCAATCGGATATTATCCGAGGGTGGTGTCAAGAGTCTCCGAAACCGGCGTGTTTGTATGAAAAGGGTAATGAATGTGAAGGAAGCAAGACAGGTTTGTCAGGATCGTGAGGTCTGGCACTCGATACTCTCTGCCTACCCCGTAAGGGACTTGGCGTGAAGATATGTATGTATGTATGTATATAAAAGCACTATCATTTGGACAGACAAACGAAGTCATGTTTAACTTAAACTTATAATTCTGTTTTAAAATATTACGCGAAACAAAAGTACTGTTACTATAATGATCACCAAAAACGGGTTACTTTAAAAGTGATGTTGGATGAGCTAAACTTTTTTTTGTTATATTTAAAAAAATCGAGAAGACGTGCAATATTACCTACTGCGAGTTCGCAGGAAATTTCCTGATAAACTGTGTCTCAAAACAAGACAACATGAAATAAGCTTCTTTGTTTATAGGAAATCAATTTTTTGCATTATATTTCTTGCAATACACCGTTTAATGTATGATAGATTATATGTATGTAGAAGCTTGTTGATTCCAGCACTGGTTGAGCTTTATCTGGAATGACAGGTTCAAATCCTAACCTAGTTAGTTTTTTTCTTAAAATTTGCGTTTTATTCCTAACATGGGAGTAGTGCTAAAACAATATCTTAGTACCTTATTTCAAAAAACTATACTGGCCTCGGAGCCAAAAATATAAAATTATACCAGTTTCCCTAATAACTCTAATCTACAAAAGATAAATATATTGTTACAAAAATTATGTACTGTGTGAAAAAAAAAATGAACTGTTGACGCAACTGTTACCTATATGCTTAAACACATGAAAGGGCAATAATTTCAAAATTGACTAGATCTCTGTGCATAGGAATCATATATAAAATAGCTAAAGGAACCAATGAAATTCTGGCAGGTATGTGTAAAAAAAAAAGAAAAAATATATTATTGCCATTAGCAAAAAACACATCTAAAACTGTACTTTAAATTATGTAAAACTACACAATAACTCATCTAAATTTGTACAATTTGTACAAACATCCGAATTCACTAACATAAAATTTATATTCAGTCAAGAAACTAAGAACAATGATTTAAACATTCTTGTCCATTTTTTAATCTCGTAGACTATATTGATATACTGGGATGTCTTTTGATTCAAATAAAAAAATAATCTTTATGTAACTATTTTTAATGGAAATATTCCATTAAAACTAAAACATTGACATCTGTCTCAAACATAAAAAAATCCTAATTTTCTATAAAATATTTTGGATGTCACAAACAATTAGGGCGATTAAATGATATAGAATAATAATCTAATAAAAGTACTGATTTTCGGCGTAGCCGCTATTTTCTTTTAAGCTCAATAAACTAATAAGTAATTCCAACTTGTTAAAAGTTTAATCGGTATATGTTAAGGTATATAGTAAGAACGTATGCACAATCTGTAGAACATCTATTTTGCACGTAAAGCAATTTGACAGCACTAAATGTGTCTCTTCTCATTCTTTTACTTTCGTTCAAAGACCGAGATACAAAATGATTAATAATGCTCAGCAAGATAAGCCCGGCTGTCAAATTTAAATACTATTCAGTTTTAACTGCTCGTTTATGTGTGAATTGGCCGAAACGTTCTTTTTTCTCTGTAATATAACAATTCATGAGTTATTTGTGCACTTCAGACTTTTGCTTTTAATAGTTGTTCATCAGTCAATGTTAATATTTAAGACCACACTGACTTTATTCCTCTTTTAATTTTCGGGTATTAGATACAATGCTATTTTGTGTTATTAGTTCGAAAAGTTAGTAAAAGACATTAATACTTGTCAAATTAGTACGCGAGATTAAAAAACAGACTTGTACGCGGCACAATAACGCCAACGAACCACGTTCTGCAATATCAAAGAAAAATCTCACAAAAAAACCACGTATTAATTAAAAACACTTAAAATATTCGCTCATTCACTGGCGTATAATACATTAAGTACAATCGCATCGAAAACATTCAAATATCTTCCCCGGTCAGTCTGTAGTGTAGTGTATAATGAAACGCTTACCATGCGTTCACAAGTGCGAATCATCATGTGCATTTTTTTTAAAATGGAGTATTATGAAACCAGACAAATCAAAATTTGTCTTGGCCTGATTCACATTACGAAATAGATAAAAATAACCAAGTCCCGCATGTGTGAACGCGCGGTTAGGGGCTGAGACGAAACGGTTTGATTTTTGCTTTTAAACATGTAACTACGCAGAAAATTCTCCCATTAAGTCATATTTTTGTTTGCTTTTAAAAAAATCATTAACATTTGTCAATCCATAAATATGTGGTATTGCTTTTATTATTATTTTTGTCATACCGTATACTTTTTAAGTATGGAATAAATAGTTCACGTTCCAGAAACAGTTACAAAAAAGCCGCTAAGGATTTTTTTGTTCCAATCTGCTTGTGTTTAAAAGTACAAGTAGTAGTAATAAATCGAAAAACCAATAAAATAACTTATAGACCCAAAAATATATACTCTGGAAGTTATAAGAATAATTGTGAAAAAATAATCACTAACATATTATTATCAAATTAAAACATTCGAATAATAAAATATAAAATAAATAAAATTTAATGCCCTTTTTTGACACTTGAAATACAAAAATCAAAATTCGATTCAAGAATCAGGAAATTTAAAATTATCATTTTCTTTTTGTCAGAAACAAAAAATAACTTTGAAAACCTTAAATTCAGAATTTGTAAATCCTCTTTGTCGCTGTACGAAAAGTAAAGAACCACTGGTTATATATAAGCGACAAAGCTGAAAATTCCTAATAGAATAAGACGAATGAACTCATTCCTATCCTAAACGAACCAGCAGAATAAATAACCTTGTTTTAAATCACAATATGGGAAATTAATCGCCACCTTAAGTTAATCATTAAATAATTTTTAATTTCATATTACGGTTCTTGGTGAAAATTTAACATTATAATTGAGTATTGAAAATCACTTATACACTTTCACACATATTGTATTTATTATTATCTGTCCAAGTAAAGAATATAGCATATAGGCACCACTTTATATCGGTCGCCTAACTGCGCCTTTCCCAAACAACGCCTCTGCAAGTGAGTTTTAATACTAAATCATAAACTTTTATTTGCATAAAATAATTGCATTCATTTCATACATTCATTGGATGGTAAGAATTTTATTGACGATTGACTGTGATATGGATACAGTATCAAGGTTTTATTAACATCTGCCTACCACAGCGCACGGTAACAATTTCTAAACGTTAATAAACTAAATTTGTGAAAATAACTTTTCAATGTAAGCGATTGAGTAAAATTTGATGAATTCATGTCATGCAGACCGACATGTTTTAATTTCTAAATGTCAGAAACTTATCTGAAGTAGTTATTTACCTCCGAGGTATATAATTAAATGGTAGAATCAAAATCAAACTTCAACCGCTTTTATTGTGAGAACTAATTAGAAATCAAAAGTCAAAACTATTTGCTGTGGAATCTGGGTCAGGGGGGTGAAAGTATTTTTCTGCGATTGCAGTTCTATAAAGGCGCTAAAAAACAGCCCGGGATTCAAGCTACGCTAGATGGGACCCGTTACGCACCATTTAAACAATTGCACTGGACACCGGACACGCCGGGGCTAGCGAGGCCTAAGTTATGGGGTCATATACTCTGAACAAATACAAGCAATCGTTCAAAGCAAACCGTTCGCTCGTCCCTATCGTAGGGCCTCTAAACTTTACCTAAGAGCAGACTGTGATGTGTGTAGTGTGTCACGGCGGTCATCACTTGGACGGCTGGTAGGGTGGGTACGGATGGGGCTGGGCCGCCCGGGAGCCCGTCGCGTACAGCTGCTGCTGGAAGTTGTGGAACTGCGCCGCGTAGTTGGGGTCCGCCGTCGAGGGCACCGCGAAGCCCTGGCCCTTGAACCCCGGCCCGCCCCCGCCGCCCATCGACGGAGGGAGGGGCTGTCCCGACCCCATTCTCACTCCTCCCGGACCCATCCCACCTTTGACTCCGCGAAAACTCGGGCCGCACATCGGATTGGGCCCGGGACCCCCGAACGGATCCGTACCCATTTTAGGGGGAGAGTTGAACCCGGCGGGGTAGTGAGGCATTNNNTCTCAGCATCCCCGGTGCTCTCATTACTCCTCGCATACCTCCCTCCATGTCCATGCCTCTCGCCCCGGGGAAATATTGCACGCCACCTTTACTGCTATCCATTTGCATTGGATTCGTTACTCTTTGTAGGAAGTCTAAACTTGGGGGTCCTCTGGGCCCCGTGTTGCAGGGTATTTGTGGCCTCGTAGGCAAGTATTGTATTGTGTTGGGTGCGCTCGCTTTTACTTGAACGTTTGCTCCATTAAAGGGTGGCATTTTTCCAGCACCACCTATTCGGGGGCCCATCATGGATGTGTCAGGTCCCATTGGGCCCATGGGCCCGCCCATGGGACCACTATTCATTTTGGGACTTAGATTCATGTCAGGCGGAAAGTCGTTTCCGCCCATCATACTTTCCATGGGACCACCCATACCTGGTCCTCCCATGTTTTCCATGTGACAACCTGAACCAAAATAAAAATATTTTAATTCTTGCAATTTTTTTAGATTTAATACTGGAAACCTGTATGATCCTCGGTTTTTATAGTTATTACTATCAGTGGGACATGAAAAAGTGAATATAACCACATAAATGTAACGGTAACTCACCCAAATCGTTCATCAGCATATGGGGATGTCCATGTGGATGCATTGAGTGGTGATGCTGCATGTGGTGCGGTCCCGGTCCCGAACCAAACGGTCCCATGCCATTGCCGGGTCCCAGAGGTCCCCCGGGGCCTGTGGGACCCGGGCCGCCCACAGTGTTCGTGAGCTGCTGGGACATCTGCGCTAACGACGAGATCGGGTCGAATGAAGAGGACGATGTCATCGGGCCGTTCGGACCTTGGTTTGGATTGATTGGGATATTGTCGGGCCTGCTCATACTGCAGGGACCGGGGAAGGGACCCGGTAGACTCGTGCTGTTCGGCCCGCCAGATAGCGTCGTCTGTAAAGATTAAATGAAAATAATTAATTTCTTATCAAAATCTCTTTAGCTATAAAAGGAATTTATAAAAGTATAAGTTATAAAATTATATTCGAATAACCTAACGCATATCTGTACTGAACTTACAAACCTTAATAGCATATCTATTCTTTATATAATATTGTATCCAAACAAATAATAAAACAATAATCACCTCTGTATTCGTGGATAAAGTGTCGTCTGAATGTGATGAAACAGTTGCAACACTACAACTGCTTTTCGCACAAGCCGAAGAAGCGGAGGGAGCATAAGGTCCTTGACTTAATGAGGATGCTTGACTCATGCCAGGTCCTTGGTTCATTCCTGGGGGTCCCTGATTCATTCCCGGAGGTCCCTGATTCATTCCGGGACCTTGACTCATGCCGGGACCTTCTCGTCCTTCTCTTGTTTCTCTCCCGTCCCTCGATTCCCGTTGGGGAGTCTTGGACGCACTGTCTTGACTTGACCGATTCGATGACGGACTAGGTCGAGATTTCTCATCTAAATGAAATGCAATAAATTTTTTTTAAATAAAAATGGAGAAACTTTTAATTATTATAATATAGTGCCACACTAAAGCTACGTGTACTGTTTTTACGTGAGAGGTCAGCGAACAAGCACAAAGCTCTTCTGATGGTAAGAGACAACCGAGGTCTATAAAAGAACAAAACTATGTAGCAATAAATTTGGGTTCTTTCATAAAATGATATGGCTTAACTAACAGCGAAACGTGTTCACCAAACTATTTAACTACAATTGTTTATAATAATTTGTGTACTTCTAATCATAATACGTACAATGTATGTGAAAAGGGTCGCAAAAAATGTGAAAATTAAGCACATGCAAGGGGTCTAAACAGGTTAAATATTGCGTGACGTTAATTTTCTTTCATTTTTGAAAAAAAATATCTATCGAAAATTAAGTAATTTTCTATTAAATTTATTCCCGAAATATTAGTACCCTCAATCGTATTATTTATTTTACCCATACTTATTATTGATATAATATTAAGTAATTATCAGTTGTCCAACAAATAAAAAACCCAAGAATTTATTTTTGAGTCACTACCTAATCACTTTCTACATATTGGTCCTTCGAGCCGGATGACTGACTATAAGGACAACGGGTATGAATGAGCCAAAAGTCTTCATTTATCCACTGCAGCAGTGTTACCACCCCTACTGTTTTAACAGTAGATTTACTGTTTTTGACGTGACAACACTGTTTTCTATCTTAGTACGATTTTCTACTGTTTTTTATGCCCGTATTGTTATTAATACAAATCAAAGGCATTTTAAATACAAAATCTGAAATAGACGAATGTTACGCATTTGATGCTACTGAAAATCATATGAAAAATTTAATAGAAGGATGTACGATTTTAACAAAAACAATGAAACAGAAAATGTTTAGAATAGAGTAATACACAACAATGAACAATGTTTGTAATTTTGATCACCTATTTTGTAATGAATAATATAATTATGTTGTTTTTTTTTCAATAATGTACTTTATAAAAAAATATGTGTTAATTAAAGAAGTACTACTGGTAGTGCTACAGTAGTTTCATTAACTTATACATCTATATAACTAATTCTATGTCCCAATTGAAAGGTTTTTGAGATATGTAGTAGATTTAATGTTTTGAAAATGTTATTTTACTGTTTTCTACTGTTTTTAAGATTGATCTACTGCTTTTCTATTCACTGGGGTTGGCAGCACTGCACTGTAGTCTCACCTTGTTTGTTCCCAGGTGTGGGCGTCTGCGGGTTGTGGAAGCTCGGACTCTGCTCTAGTGAGAAACGTCCCGCTCGTTGTTCCGACAGAGACGAGTGTGGTTCTGGCGTACCCGGCATCATTCTGAACGAAATAAATCACATCATTTAGATATTAGAAGCCCTGTGAATTTAGACGTGTACCCCAGTCCCTTTGCCAATGGGATGGTCAAATTCATAATGATTAATACAAATTCTAGTAGATGCTTACCCTGCAGGTGATTTTTGATTTGAACTGGATTGAGGTGTCTGTCCTCCACTGTTTGAAGGCGGTCCGTTGTCTTTCAGGGACGTGTTTGGTTGTTTTTGTATCGTTAATTCTTGACCTAACAAAAAAATACATTATTAACCTTCTTGCATTACAAGCCAAATTTCGAAATTAACATTTCTTAGTCGGGAGATCCACAGATGTAAATAGATTACGAATTAGCCATAGAGTATGAAAGAATATGTTAGCACATTTTCTCCAACCACCACCATAATAAAACAAAATGAAAAACACACACAAACATAATGAATCTAACATTTATAGATTACACAGAGAATAATTTCAAAGATGGTCATATTTGTTGTAAAGACACGGAAGGGTAAAAACTTCTATCTTTTGTGGCGCTGAATTATTAACAAGTTGACTATTTATACATAACATGGCCCATATACAAAAAGAAAACATTTCAGTTATTTTTTTGGATGGGGTCAATAGCTATAAATGTCAAAAGTTGTACACGCTGACACCGCATAGTACTTTATTCGTTTCAATCTTCGCTGCAAATTATCATATTGCAACAATATCATAATCTCGGAAAGTATTTGCTGAAACTAATATGAGCCACGAAAACTATTGAATTCTAAAACAGTTTACTAGGGGCAAGACTATTATTAGTACTAGTCATCGACAATGATAAAAAATTACATGAGTTTTTTTTTTTCAGATGTGTGGTACAAAATTTAAGTATGACCATATGACCATCTTAGAAATATAAAAAAAAGTACTATGAATGAACTACCACGAAAACATTTCTTTTCTAATATTTGCATCAACAGACAGAACTGAGAACAACATTCGTGTATAAAATGAAATAACACATGCAAAACTACATGAAAAATAATGTAAGGCGTAAATAAATTGGAAGGTAATAAAACTTTAGTTTAGTTTTCTAAAGAAATACATGTATAATGTTTTTATATTATTAAACCATACACTTCCTTAGAATGTATGAGAGAAAGGAAGTTAAATATATTATAATTTTTATTACATTTTTAAGATGAGAAGACTGATTTCTTATTTTACGGCTTACACTTGTACTTGTTTCATTATAGCAGTTTAGCGTCAGATTCGTGAATATCAATATTTTTTTATTGGATATTTCAAACAACGTAAGAACTTCGATAATAAATAGAACAAAAGGTAATTTATCCTACAAAACTTTGTACATTAATGAATGTGTCACGCACGCAAGCACGTACTCACGCACGCATAGACGTATACACGTACGTCCGCACTAACGCACACGCACGCATTTGATACGAGTGTAACTAAAGGAACTAGTAGAAATAAATAAATAATCTAAAATGTCTAAAGAAGGCATTGATTGCAATTCTGCAATAACAGTAGACAAGTATAATGTTCTTTATAAGATATCTCACAAGGAACCGTGACACGAATGTGATTCCAGTTCGATCTAATTACCTTCGAATTGGTTGAGATATGATATTTGTTGCGGCGAAGGCACTGGCATCAAACTTGGCTCCTTGCCGTGTGACCCACTCTGTTGACTCTTCTGTTGCTGCGCCGCCAAACATTGGAGAGTTCGGACAAACACACCGTCGTCTAATTTCTCTAGTATCTCTATATTGGCCAATATTCGACCAACATTCGTGGTGTGTTTTAAATATTTCGTTGTTATTTCATCACACGATGGGATTTGAAGCGTCAAGCGTTTTGCAGGGGAGGGGGGAAAACAAAAAATATGCATTACAACTACAGAAATTAAATCAAATCAAACCAAACTAAAAGTGTAAAGTGCTTAAAAAATCTCGTGGTTGGGAAAATGTCTAACAAACATTACAATAACATGCATTTCTACTTCTATGGCTTCATATATAGTGTGCAGTGTATTTTATGTATATTTTGCGTACACGTTAGTTATATGCGTTTTGTGTCTTAAAAATGTCGATCGTTGAATTGTTTTAGGTTTTTTTTGTTAATAAACGTTTCTTTAGGGTTGCGAGCAGCAGACTCTCCTTATAAGAAAAAAAACTATTTTTCAAGAAACCTAGATATCAATTAGTATATTGCTATCTTGCTGAGAGTTAGGCTACATTTGCAAGTTAACGTTTCGCAAATAATTTTTACATTAAAACTATTTTTTATTTAACGTCAAGTTAACGTCGCATTGGGTACGATTTAAAATACAGAATTATTTAAAACTATATGTTCTTAGTCCATGAAATAGTTAATGTTAAAGATTTTGGACTTCGTTTATCTAGTATATATTCATTCATCGTTTAAGTTTCATCAGAATTCATCGACTTCATGGCTATTTTAACTTTGTAGTTTTGTTTACTTGTCAATTTTAAGGGTATGCTTATCTTCAGTTACCGTTGTATATCATAATTCATGAGTATTATTAAATCTGTGTTAAAAAGAAGTCGTTTTGTATTATAATATTTTTTTAACTCCCACTTATCGAGTCGCGGATCCTCCCAACTGAGTTTAAGTAGTTTGTATGTGTTCACCGAATATGATCAGATGTGTGTGATGTATGTTTATGTATGCCAAGGTAGTATGTACTGACCTGGCGGGTCGTTCCCGGGTTTGGGTCCGGGCTTGCAGTGTGCTGGGCTGCTGAGGCCGGAGTTCGCACGCGACGCCTCCGCAGACAGCGGTAGTGTCGCACTTTGCGACGGGGACTGAGTTGCTAAGGAAGAGATATTAACACTTAATAAAAGGGGTCAATATAATAATGTCGATAACATTAATTTATCTTTTATCGTATAACAATATTGACTGATTTTTTTTCTCTACACTGTAGAGTGTAACACAACATTCTAATAATAGACCGTAAACACATCCACTTCGGTCAAACCACATTTGCAGACATGTTTAATTTTTGAAAGCTCCCCAGATTCGGGGAAATCTCACAACTAAGTTTATAATTATTTATAACACTACGTTTACCTTCACTATTGTATGTTAACACGTAAATTGTAAATGCATTACAGGATTGTAATTTTTGTTTGTTGATTGTAATCTTTTTAAAAATAAAACAAACTGTATTAATTTAACATTTTTGAAATGAGGGTAGTGTTACAAATGCAACAAAGCATTTGTGTTGGGAAGCGCTACTATCCCATAACTCAATATATTACTTTTAAATTAGATTATGTTACATTGTGATATGCAGAAAAACCTAATTAGGTTGTCTTTGTTTTTTTTTAAATTAAGTTAATTGATTTTAGCACCAAACAATAAATGAACCCACACATTTAAATGTACACAAGAGTTTTTAAAAATATTGTATCCTCGTAGAGATAGGCAGACGTACAACCAGGAAACCCACGATTAGCCGAAGATACCACAATGTAATATGTGGCAAACCTATCAACCAATTGCCAACTGAGCACTTATTAAATCTGGGGCAACAAGTTTAAATTGGATAAACCAGAAACCTCATGCATTCAACGCTAACACGAGACTATAGAGGCAACAAGCACAATAATTGCTGAAGGTAAATTTGTCTATACGTGGGTTCTCGTCACTCACCAATAGGTACGGAAGCAGACCGGTGCAGGGGCGAAGCGCCATAAGGCGGTGGAGGTAGGCAGCCTCCACGTTCCGAACATGGTGACTTCACTTGCGTACCTGTAACACGTGATAAAAAATAATTTTACATTAGATTACGCCTCTAGAAACCGTATATGTTACTGGTGCGTAGCTACCTCATGGCTGTGTCATTTAAGGCCAAGTTTGCATGTTTACTGACCTTAAGTCGCTAAACGTCCCAAATATGATTTTTTTTTATATTATAGGAAGGCAAACAAGCAGACGGATTTCCTGATGGTAAGAAATTCACGCCGCCTAGAGACACCAAAGATGGTAATGATGCGTTGCCAACCTGAGGAACTTTT